>PVIR01024411.1:11138-26071 GCA_004026965.1 Petromus typicus | reverse complement strand
GGCACTGTGGTATGTGGTACTGGTTGCTGCTGGGTGTGGGTCTCCACACCCAGTATTGTTATGTGGTTACCGGGGAATCGAACCCGGGTCCTTGCGCTTGCAAGACAGGCGCCGGAACCACTGAGCTAACTCCCCGGCCCCTTAACAATGGTTTTTATGTCCCCTCACCTCTGGTGCCTTTACCATAAGGATCTTACTTCTTTTTCAATGTAGTCCTCAGAAGCTGGCATAGATCCTCTGTCCCTCAGGGCAGTGGGCAGAACTTCCTTAGTGACTGGAACAGATCTTCCATCAGTCCAGGGCCAGTTAATATATATTAATAACAGCAGCTGCTGCAGCCAATGTGTCCACAGATCTGTTTCACTCATGTATTTTCCTGTGGAGGCCTATGGGTCACTATGAGTCACCATACATCTGCAGGTTCTGGAGCTGTTCCCTCACTGAGAATCTGGGCTTTCAGAGACAGTGATGCTTGGTACCCCTCTACTATTCCTTAAAGTCTTTCTCTTCACTTTCCCCACAGATCTTTTTTGCCTCAGATCCTTTTTGTGTTCTGGGGACTCACTTCACTCCTTCTCCTTGGGCTGCTATATTTCAATGTGAGGGCACAAAATTTCAGAGCGGCTCTTTCTCTGCTCCTCACCACTATGCCATCTTCTCAGAATTCCAATTTGTTTCTTCGACTGACAAATCTGTACCATTCATATTGATGGTTACAACTGATATATTGCCTTATTTATCTCATATTATTTTCCAGTTGTTGTTTTTCTTTCTTTCCCTTCTGTTTGTTTAATTGCTTCTCTTGCTTGGTTGACTCATTCTATTTGGGATTCATAGAATTGTTGTCTTTTTCTAGAATATCCTTTAGAACTTTTTTGTAGTTTTGGTTTGTAGTCAGATTTCTTCAGCATTTTTCTCATGGAAGTATCCTATTTCTCCACTGATTTTGAAAGATAATTTGTGATTGTTATCAATCTGTGTTGGGGTTGTTTTCTTTTAGGGCTTGAAATGCCTCAATCTCTTTGACTCAAGCATTTGGGGTGAGGAGTTTGCTGTTATTCTGATAAGCTTTCCTTTATATGAGATATCTTTATTTTATCTCAATTTCTGGAATTTTTTTTTTTACTATTATGCACTAATCTGAGTTCTGTATGTCTCACTTACCTGTAGACCAAATTCTTTTTCCATGCTTTGGATGTTTTTGATCATTTCTTCTGTGGGCAGTCTTTTTAAAAAAAAAAAAGTCCTTTGTGCTATGTCTTAGGATTTTTCATTTATTTCTATCACTTTTACGTAATCTTCTGTCACTCTTATCTAATCATTCTTCTTTCCATTATCTAACTACTGTTGGATTGATTTTTTCATGGTCTTTATTTTTAAGAAGACTTTTATTTGATGGTCACTAACCTGAAATCTCTCTTCTAGATCTATCATTCTGTCCTCACATTGGTTGATTCTGCTGCATATACTTTCAATATAATTTTTAATCTCCTGGATATCTGTTTTGAATCTGTTTTATATAATCCAGGTCTTTACTATATTGGAAATTCATGATTTCTATCGCTTTCTTTAGCTATTCTAAAATTTTATTTTTACTCTAGATTCACTAACCATGTCCTTCACTATGGTCAATATCTCTTTAATTATTTTATAATTATTTCTGCTTTCTTCTAGAGCTTCATTTTTCTCCTTGGTTACTTCTTCTGCTACTATTTCAGAAAGTTCAGTTGGTTGGCTTTGTTTTTAGTACCTCAATGTTCACTGGACTTGCCTTGGATGAGCTGAAGGTCTGGGATTGCACCTTTCTTCCATGTCTTCTTTTGAATTATTATTATTACTATCATCATCATCATCATCATCATCATCATCATCATTATCATCACCATTATTGCAGTACTGGGTGTCAAACTCATGCCATATTCTTGCAAGGCAGGTGGTGGTGCCTCTGATCTAAATCCTCAGTCCCTCCTTTTCAATTTTTAAAATTGGTCTCAAGTGAAACAACTACAGATATTTTGCTTGATATTAGCAATCACATACCTATCAGTACTTCTGTGCAGGCAACAAGAAGATTGGCTTTGTTACATTATTATGTTCCCAGAGACATTGTTTGCTGCATCCTCCTCTCCCCAAGTAACCAAGATGTTTTAATTTTGTGCCTGTAGCAAAGGATAATAGCTAGCCACACCCAAAGCACATCACTGAAAAGCAACTAAAGAAATCTCTACACTAACAACAAAGTCTTTAAACTATCAGCATCACATACCTCAGCAGAAATCCAAACAAACATAAAACATCAGCAACATGGAAAGAAAACACAACAAAATGCTTCCCTCAAACCCCAAATCCCTTTAAACTAGTCCAAGGGACACGAAGGAGAAGAACAGTATAAGGCACCTGAATTACTCAAAAATATAACAGAGGAGGTTATAAGACAATGAAACTAGAAAAAAATATAAACACATAATGGAAGTAGTAACAACAACAACAAAAAGCAAGACTTCCCAGAGAACACTAATAAAAGGCTAGACAAGTTAAATAAAATATGAATGACTAATTTATCAAAGAAGTACAGTCCATCCCAAGTTTCACTCAGAAGTCCAGGAGATAAAAATAATATTGAATGTGTGAGAAACAAGATCAACCAATATGAAGATAGAATTTCAGAACTGGAAGACAACAACTTCAGAGACCAACTACCCAAAGGCACCTTTAAAACAGCAAGACAAGGGCTGGGGATTTAACTCAGTGGTTCTGGCTCCTGCTTTGTGAGCATAAGGGCCTGGGTTTGATCCGTTGTCCACATACAACAGTGCCAAGTGTGGAGACTCATACCCACCGGCAATCAGAACCACATACCACAGTTCTGGGCATGGTGGCTCATGCCTGTAATCCCAGCACTTGGGAGGTAGAAGCAGGAGGATTGCTGTGAGTTCAAGGCTGAGCTCAGGGCCAGCCTGAACTATAAAAAGATAGACCTTGTCTCAAAAAAAACAAAAACAAAAAAACCAGCAAGAGAAAAATTTTATAAATGGATCCAACATCTACTAGATGATGTAAAGAAGACAAACCTAAGAATAATTGGATTTTCAGAAAAAAAATAACAGAAATAACATAGGGATAAGTGAGGCATGTAAAACACAAAATAGCCATGACAAAAAAAAAAAAAACCCAAAAAACAAAAACAAACAAACAAAAAAAACACCTCTCCATGCCACATTATACTCAAAATTCCAGAAGTCTGTCTCAGTAACAAAATCTGAAAAGCTTATAGAAAAAGGCAATGAATCACATGCAACTGGCATGTGATTAAGATTAATATTAAGGAAAGAAATAAAATCAGCAACCAGAAAACAGTACAATGCAGGAACAAATCAACATTTTTCAGTAATAATTGTCCATGTGAATGGTCTTAATTTAGTAATCAAAAGACATAGATAGGCAGAATGAGTTACAAAACCATACTGTATCCAGTATATAGGAAAAATATTTAATAAAAAAGATACTTCAATGCTTGAGAAGTTTTCTGCCATTACTTCTCTGAACATGTTTTTATGTCCTTTGTGATATCTTATTTAATTAAGTCAATCTTATTATTATTCTTTGCATAATCTCACAACTTTTAGATTGATATTTTCACAATTACTTGCTATTTAAAAAAAATCTTTCATTTGATAATTACAAACTACTAATCAGTTTCCTAGATCTGATATTCTATCTTCACATTGGTTTATTCTACCGCATATACTTTCAATATAATTTTTAATCTCCTGGATATCTGTTTAAATTTGTTTTATGGAATCTATTCTTATGTTGAGCATTCATATTTTCCACCACTTTCTAAAGCTCCTCTATTTTTTTTATCTGTTTATACTCTAGAATAACTAACCATGTCCTTTTTTATGATTACTATCTCTAATTATTTGTAAAATTATTTCTAGATTTATCTTTTTCCTAGAGACTCATGCATCTACTTTGTTCCTTACACTGCTACCATTTTAGAAAGTTCAGATGATTGGCTTTTGATTTCTTCCACCTCCATGCCTCCAGCTTGGGCAAGCTAGAGGTCTGAGGTTGCATCTTGCTTCCATATGTTGTCATTTTCTATTTTTAAATTTGTTTTTTGCATTGATTTTTGTAAATTGCTTATGCTAGGTACCTTTATTCCAAACACTTGAGACCTCCTTAGTACATTACTTCTTTTCAGAGATATCATCTAGTTGTAGCTTGATTTTTGTTTTTTAGTCTGTCACAAGACACTAGCTCTTCAATTTCTTAGGGATGAGTAGTTACTGCCTGTTTGGTCTAGCATCCAGATCTTTGGTCCTGGTATTATGATCCCCAGGCAATATCAGTTTTGGCATACAAGGAAAAACAACTGATCGTAATACTTATGTCACCTTGGCTAAAGTAGTACAATCAGTAATAACAAGGCCACTAAGCAGTCTAGAAAAGGAAAAAATACAATAATTTAATTTGCCACCTCAACCTAGGTAAAAGATTTATGGATATACAACAAAATATAAAACAAAAAAGAAAATTATGTAAAGTAAATATCTGATCAATAGAGATTTTACCCAGATGGAAGAAAAATTAAAATGGATAAGGGGAAAAATAGAAAAGAAAATAAAGAGAAAGAATTTAGAAACGAGTCTGAAAGAAGACTATCTAAACTTCTGGAAAATGCTGAAGACAAGAGCAAAATAAAGATAGAAAAAAAAAACCAAAACAACAAAACAGAACACCCTAAAAATGTTCACATTCACTCAAAAAAATAAAAACAAATAATCAAGGGGAAAAAAACAAAAGCAAGAAAGAAAAAAAAAAGATTTTCTGTGATTTCAAGCCTATCTTCTGGGATCTACACTTTCATGATAGTGGACAATTCAGGGCATGTCTTTGTTGTCACTGGTAAACAAAGGAGGAAGACACAGCCCAGATCCATGCTAGATGATCCCAGCAAGTTTACAGTAGTAATAGAATGGTGTGCCAATTCTGATGCTTTCAGCTCCACAGAAGTTCAGCCTGATCCTAGATTGTGGGTGTGGTATTGGGACTTGAGTTGTTTCTCCTGCTGATCATCCCCTTCTCTGATGCTGAACATGTCCTGGGGTACCTTGCCCAGGCATTATGGGGTTTTAGCACTGGGACCCCTGAAATGACCAACACACAGCTTCTCTGAGTTCTGGGTTCAGTTGGCTCCTTCCTAAATGGAGTCTGGCCAAGCATCCTCTCTAAGGGACAGGACAGATGCTTGGGCTGGAATTATTCACAGCTGTTGTAGCTGACAGCCTCCACTTCTCTATTCTCTGTGCTTCTTTTTGGAGACGTCTGGAGTCACCTGCCTTTAATATGTCTCTGTAGATTTGATCATCTTCTTTTATGCTATGAGCTTTGAGCCAGTGAGAAAGTGCAGTTCAGTTAGGCATATTTTCTCTTTGTGATCTGGCTCTTCACTTTTTCTGTGGGCCCAGATTTTCCCTTCAGATCTTTCCTTGGTCCCAGAAATTTACCTCCCTTTTTTCTTCTCCTATTTATTACTTTCTAATGTATGGGTACTGAATTTCAGAGAGGTGATTTCTTACTATTTACCACTCTGCCATCTTCCTAGAAATCTCTGTATTTTGTTGAAAGAATTACTTCTAGTTATAACAGCACCAACAGATTGGACACACAGCATCTCTATATGATAAACCTTGCAGTTACACTTTTCTCACTTGTCTATCTTTCATGGTTAATGTGACCACCTATTATTTGTTGTTGTTCTGCAATGAGGTAGGTAAAGTGGAGAGAGGAGAACAGATGGTGGTTAAAGGAGGAATGTAAGACAATAAGGAAGAGGTTTGAAGGGGATATGTAGCACTAGATAAAAAGTTTGATGTGGAGTCTGATTTTATTTGAATTTTTTTTTAGTTTAGTTGAAGGGTTAGCATAGAAAGTTTTCAGAGGATATTTGTGGATACAGGGGAGAAATATGGGAAGAAAGATGTTTACTTTGTAATTGATGAAAGGTATGTGGTTGTCAGAACCTGCTGATAGAAAGGACACTATAGATAAGATATGCAAAAGGCAAAGGCTTAAAACAGGGAGGGTTGAAGGTTAATGCTAGAGAAGATAAGAGTGACTGTGGATGAACTAAATACGGGATATAAAAAACTTGAGAGGAGGAATTTTTGTATTTAGAAAAAAAAGAAATATGGTGTTATGCTTTGTGTCATATGATCATAAGTGGCTTTTTCAGGAGTGGTTGAATATAGAGTGTGTAATGCTAGGATTAAGAAGAATGTGTGACTGGGCCAGAGATATAACTCAGTGGCACTGTGTCTATCTGTCAAGCAGAAGGTTCTGAGTTTGACTTCTGGTATTGTAAAAAAAAAAAAAAAAAAAAGGTGTGTGACTATTTCACAAGGAATGGTGGCATGGCAGAGGCACACCATAGAGGAGAAACAGTCCATGGAAGACCAGATAGTGAAGCAGCAGCAGTGAGCCTTCCGTACCCTTTTTCCCAGTCAGGCTACAAGCCTTTTGGGTAGTGCCCACAAAACCTAGATGGGGTTTCCTATTATCTACACCGAGAGCTATGCTAAACCAATCAATGGATCAATTTAATGATCACACATTCTTACTTCTACTTCACATACACTAGTTCCAGCCATCTCTGAAAAGTGCTACCTATGGGCCTATGAGTCTTTTGGAGAACATCTAGATATGAGTCATAATAACTTGCAAATATGTATACAGAAAATACTGGGGCAATAATCTGCATAACATTAAGGTTAATGCTTTGATATGATTTGTATTGCCTTTCAATATCCATTTGTTTCAATTTGAAGAATTTCTTTTAACATTTCATATATGACATGAATAATAGTGATAAACTTCCAGTTTTTATCTGAGTTATCTTTCCTCTCTTTTCTGTTGGATGGCCAGTTTTGTCAGAAATAATATTCCTAGCTAAGCAGGTTTCAGTACTTTTAATGTCATCTCACTTCATTATGGCTTTGTGAAAGATAAGAATGGGATGTATTTTCTGAGAGATCCACTTGTGAAAGATTTTTTGTACATGCCTATTTTTTGCACTTCTTTCTTTCTTTTTTTTTTTTTTTTTGAGACAGGGTCTCACTTTGTAGTTCAGGCTGGCCCTGAGCTCAGCCTCAAACTCACATCACAGCAATCCTCTGCCTCTGCCTCCCAAGTGCTGGGATGACAGGCATGAGCCACCATGCCTGGCACTGCGGTATGTGGTACTGGTTGCTGCTGGGCATGAGTCTCCACACTCAGTATGGTATGTGGTTATCGGGGGATTGAACCCGGGTCCTTGCGCTTGCAAGACAGGCACTGGAACCACTGAGCTAAATCCCCGGCCCTGCACTTACTTCTTTTAAAATCATTTATTTCTTTGAATAAGCTTTCTATCCTTTTTCCATTTCTTGTATTCTGAGAATATAAATGTAGACTGACTTGATGGTATTCTAAAAATACTAGTGAAATTTTTTTGTCTCTTGCTTGTACTATTGCAGTAGATGAATATAACAACTACCTCTTTCAGCTTATTGTCCTAACTGGTTACGTCAACATCATATTTTTCAAACGTTAAGCTTTTCAAAAAACCAACTTATTAAAATATTGTTTCATTAATTTTATTTACTGTTTTTGTAGCCTCTGTTATTTGTGCTTTAATATTTTAAAATTTTCTTCCTTATTTTCTGTAGTTTGTTCTCAATGAGGATTAAAAGTCAAATGCACAGTCTATCTCTGTTATGTCTGTGCCCCCATCCACTTCTCTCTCCACTTTCCTCTGTCCTGCTGAGGGTTGCTAGGCCAGCACTCTACCATTGAGCTACACACCCAACCATTTTAGCTTCTTAATATAATTTTAAATTTTTTATTTTAATGTAATACAACTAGACTTTAATAAAGAAAATATTTTTAAAAATACTTCTATGGAAAAATAAATTTCATAAAATAGAGTGCAACAATGGTAAATATACTGTATATCATGATCTTGAAAGAAAACATTTTGTTGCTAATCTATCAGATTATCTCCAAAGAAAACTATAGTTTTTTGCATTAAATATTTTAATTATTAACAAAGAATCTCACACTTCATAGTATTTTGAACTACTCTTCGTATTTCACAATATCTATTATACATTTCAGTCCTTCTTTATACTTTCCGTCTCTCATACCAGATAGACCATGGAATATTTACACATATTCAATTTATTTCACTTAAGAGTATAGTCTCAAGGTGCATCCATTTATCTGGAAATGTCTCAGGTTTACCCTTCTATATGACTAAAAATCCTCCTGCCTATGCCTCCCAAGGGTTAGGATTACAGGCATGAGCCACCATGACCAGCACTGTCATATGTGGTTCTGATTGCTGGTGGGTATGAGTCTCCATGCCCAGCACTGTTGTATGTGGTTACAGGAGATCAAACCTGGGCCTTTTCACTTACAAGGCAGGTGCCGGAACCACTGAGCTAAATCCCCAGCCCAACTACATCCTTTTTTTATCCATTCCTCAGTTGATAGGCATCTGGGTTGCTTTCAAGATTTAGCTACCATTGCCTATTGTTATAAACATGGGTGTACATATATCATTTTGTATAATACTTTTAATACTTTTGGAAAGATACCCAGAAGGGAAATAGCTGGGTCAAATGAGACCTCTCATCCTCATTGTGAGTAATCTCCACACTGATTCCCACAGTGGTTGCATCAATCTGTACTCCCACCAACAGCAGAGAAGTATTCTTTATTCCACACATCCCCATCAGCATTTGTTGTTGGTTGATTTCTTGGTCTTAGCCATTTTTTTCAGGAGAAGAGATCTCAGTATTGTTTTAATTTACATCACTAAAATGACCATTGATTTTGAACATTTTATGCACATATTTATTTGCTACTTGTACTTCTTCATTCTAGAATTATGTATTCATCTCAGATACCCATTTCTTAATTAGATCTTTAAATTCAGGGAATATGATTTTTTCAATTCTTTGTTCTAGCTATTAGTCTTTTATCAGAGGAACAAGTGATTAAAATTTTTCCCATTTTGTGGGTTACCTATACAATGCATTGGTCAATTATTCTGCTGTGCATAAGCATCTCTAAAACAATGAGACCCCAATTGCTACTTTTTTCCCACAGAATTGAGGTTTTGTTATGAAGTCTTTACCTACAACTAGGCCCTCAAGAGCTTTATCTTTCCTCTCTTCCACCAGATTTAACATTTCTGTTTCAATACTTAGATCTTTCATCAATTTTGACTTTAGTAGGTCATGAGACACTAGAATCTAATTTTAGTATTCAGCATGTAGAAAGCCAGTTTTCCTAGCACTGTTTATCAAAGAGGCTGTCATTCTTTCAATGCACATGTTTGGCCCCTTTGTCAAAAATAAGGTATCTGAGTGTTTTGGGGGTTGTTTTTGCAACTTCCAATCTATTCCTTTACTCTGGGGTCTGTTTTTTTGTTTCAGCTTGGTTTATTTCTACTATATTGTTTCTATCACAATAGCTTTGTAGTATAATTTTAAATCAGGGATTATGATGCTTCCTGCCTTGCTTCATTAGTTTATACTATCCTAGGTCTCTTCTAGCTCCAAATGAATCTTAGGAATGTTTCTCTAGTTCTGTGAGGCATGGTAAAGGTATTTTTTAATTGGGACGGAATCAAATTTGTATAAAAATTTGAAAGTACTGTCATTTCCACTATTATTTCTTTATACTCAAGATCACAGGATATCTATCAATTTTCTGATATCTTTTTTTGTCTCCTTTTTCAGAATGCTATCATTTTCAATGTAAAGATTCTTTACATCCTTTGTTAGAATGATTTCTAAGGATTTTAGTTTTCTGGATGTTATTGTAAAATGTATTGTTTTTCCAATTTCTCTCTTGCTGAATTTGTTATTTGTGTACAGGAATGCTACTGATTATTTATTTATTTATTTGCAGCACCAGGAATCATACTCAAGATTGTGCCTGACAAGCAGGTGCAGTGGCACTAAGCTAAATCCCCAGCACAATGCTACTGATTTTTGAGTGTTGACTTTGTATCTAGCTACATTACTGACCTTGGTTAGTAACTCTAAAAGTCATTTGGTAGATTTTTTTGGGTCTTCTTTGTAGAATATCATGTCATCTGCAAATTATAATTTAACTTATTTCCTATCTTTATTTCTTTAATTTCTTTCTCTTATCTAATTGCTCTGGCCAATGTTTCTAAAACTATATTGAATAACACATTCTGTTAATAGTGCACATTCTGTGCTGTTTCTGATTTTAGAGCGAATGCTTTCAGTTTTTGACCATTTAATATGATGCAAGCTGCTGGTTCATCTACAATAAAGGCCATCTATTTCAATTTTTTTAGGGTTTTAATCATGGATAGGTGTTGGATTTTGCCAAATGGTTTCTCTGCACCTGTAGTGATTTTTTTCCTCTGCCTTTGTTGACATGGTGTATCACATTTATTGATTTGTGTATTTTGAATATCTCTACATCACTGGGATGAGTCCTACTTGGTCATGGTATATAATATTCTTGAGGATTTGCCTCATTCTGTTTGCTAGTATCTTATTGAGAATTTTTGTTTATTATATGCATTAGAAAGAATAGTATATAATTCTCTTTTCTGGTTGTGTGCTTCTCTGGTTTTGAATCAGAGAAATACTTGTTTCTATTTGGGAGCATTACTTTCCTTTCAATTTTATTAATGAGTCTGAAGAATAGTGACATTAGATCTTCTTTAAATTTCTCATAGAATTCTGCAGTGAAACTATCAAGACCTGAGCTTTTCTTTGCAGGTTAATCTTTTTTCTCCCTCAGTATGCTTTTTTTGTTTTTCTTTTTTGCAGTACTGGGGATTGAACCCATGCTCTTGTACTTACAAGGAGGGAAGCAGCACCAATGAGCTAAATGCTTGGCCTTACAGAGAAGTTTTTAATTACATATTTAATCCCAATGACTAATATTGGGTTATTGGAATTTTTAAATCTTCTCAGTTCAGCTTTTGACATGTATCCCGGATTCTGTCCATTTCTTGTTTTCCATCTTAGTAGAAATAAGCTCTTAAAATAAGTATTGGTGATCTTCTGGATTTCCACAGGATACATTTGATTTCACTCTTTTCATTCCTAATTGCATGGATTTGAGTCCTTTCTTTCTGTATTTGATAAGATTGGCAAGGGTTAATTAGTTTTATTTAATCTTTTAAATAACCAACTATTTGATACATGAATCCTTTCTATTGTTTTCTTAGTCTCAACTGCGTTAATTTCTACTCTGATCTTTATAATTTCCTCCATCTATAAGATATGGGCTTGACTTGTTCCTCATTTTGTAGATATTCAAAGTTCAACATGACTTTTTTTTTAATCTGAGCTCATTCTGTTTTCCTGATATATTTATTGCTATAAATTTCCTTCTTAGGACTGTTTTCATTACATCCCAGAAGCTGTGGTATACTGTATCATCACTGTCATCTAATTGTATATATTGTTTAATTTCTTCTTTAATTTGATGTGGCACCACCAGTTGTTCAGGAGGTTATTTAATTTCTGTGTGTTCATGAAGATTTTGTGGGTTTTTTTGCCATTGATTTCAAATTTCCTTGCATATGGTCAGAGAATACATACGGGATAATTTCAATTCCTTTGCATTTACTTAAGCACCATTTTTAATTTTAAAATTGATTTTATTGGTACATTTTATGTACACATCATAATCATAATCAACATTGAGAATCTGTAATCAGTACATAACACGACTTCTTATTCTTCCCCTGCCCACCCTACAACCCCCAACCCCCATATACATAAGCTTTTTTTTAACCACCAATATTTTTTCTTTCTCTTCTTTATTTACCCCCTACCTCCCTTTTCACTTTGAATATTTTCTATTTCACAATATCCTTCCTACATTTGAGAACTTCTTTACATCTTCAGTTTCTTACGCCAGAGATCAGATATGGTATTTACACATCTGTGACTTATTTCATTTATGAGTATGCCCTCAAGGTATGTCCATTTGAGTATAAATGACTCAAACTTATCATTCTTTATGGCACAGTAATACTCTATTTTTTTAAAACCACATCTTCTTTATTCAGTCTCCAGTTGAAGGACATTTGAGTTGTTTCCAAGATTTAGCTATCTCAAACTAAGCTGCTATGAACATGGATGCACATTTGTCGATGTGATATGAATCTTTTAATTCTTTTGTGTATATACCTAGCAGAGGAATAGCAGGGTCAAATGGGACTTCTAATCCTATTTTTTTGAGGAATCTCCACAGTGATCTCCACAGTAGTTGCACCAGTCTACATTCCCACCAACAGTGGAGAAGGGTTCCTTTCTCCCCGCAGCCTTGCCAGCATTTATTGTTGGTTAGTTTCTTGATCACAGCCATTCTTTGTGGAGTGAGATAGAATCTCAGTGTTGTTTTCATCTGCATCTCTTGAATGACCAGTGATGTTGAGCATTTCTTCACATTTCTTAACTGCTTTTCCTTCTTCCTCTGAGAAGTGTTCATTTCAGATAACCATTTTTGAATCGAGTCTTTAAATCTGGGGAGCTGATATTTTAGAGCTCTTTATATACTCTAAATAGTAGCCCTTTGTGTGAGAAAAAGCTGGTAAATATTTTTTCCCATATTGTTGATTTTCTTTTCACTGTGCTGGTGGTTTCTTCTAATAATATGAGATCCCAGTTGTTGATTCTTTCTGCTAGTTCTTGTGCTGCAGAGGTTCTGTTCACAAAGTCTTTCCCTATGCCAATGTCTCCAAGAGTTCTACCTAACCTATTTTGCAGCAGGCTTAGTGCTTTTGTTTTAATATTTAAGTCTCTAATCCACTTTGACTTTAGTTTAGTTCATTGTGAAAGACATAGATCTAGCTTTAATTTAATGAGCTGATACTCTATATAGAAGATTCTAAAAACTCAGCCAAAAGACTGCTTGATTTAATTGTCATACAGTGGCTGGGTACAAGATCAACATCCCCAGATCAATAGCTTTCCTTTATAGAAATAATAGACTCGTTGGGAGACAAACAGAGAAAACAATGCTTTTCATAATAATATTCAAAAATGAAATATCTAGGAATTTTAACAAAGGAGGTGAAAGACCTCTACTCTGAAAAGTACAACACTCTGAAAAAAGATCAAAGAGGATATAAGAAAATGGAAAGACATCTCTGTTTCTAGGTAGGAAGAACCAATATCATAAAAATGGCAATACTCCCAAAACTACTAGATAGATTTAAGGCAATCCTGATTTAAATCCCAATAGCATATTCCACAGAACTAGAAAAAATAATCCGAAAATTCATCTGGAACCAGAAGAGACTTAGAATAGCAAAAGCAATTCTAGGCCACAAGGACATGGTAGGGGATTTACAATTCCAACTTGAAACTATAATACAAAGCTACTGGCACAGAAATAGACCTAAGGATCAATGGAACAAACCAAAAGATGCAGAGAACTCCAGACATACTAAGCCACTTCATCTTTGACAAAGAAGCCAAATATCCTCAATGGAGGAAAGATAGTATCTTTAATAAACAGTGCCAGAAAAATTGGGTTTCAGCCTGCCAAAGATTAAAGCTGTCCTTTTTTATGGCTAAATCAGACTTTAATGTGTATATATACCATATATTCTTTCTTCCTTTTTCTGTTGATGAGAAAAACGTAACCTGTATAACACAGCTATTGTGAGTTGTGGTATACATGTAGCGCTAAAATGTGATGACTTTAACTCTTTCAGGAAGATAAAGTACCTAGGAAGTATAACTGGGTCCACTAGAATTTTTATTTTCAGTATTTTGAGAAAATTCCTTACTAACTTCTAGATTGGTTTTATTAGTTTAACATTTTCATTAATAAAGTATACAGGTTCTTTATACACACACACACACATACACACACATTACAGAATTTCTTTTCTAAAGTTTTTGACTATATAAATATATATACATGTCCTTTTACAGTAGTTTTTGTTTTATGGCAATAGGTGTCCCAACATTCAATGATTATAAAATTATAGTTTATAGTTTTTCTTTTTAAATTATTTTCTGTACTACCATATAGTGAGCTTCTTTACCTCTTAGTTTTGGATTAAATGGTCTTTTGACCAAAGTTAATACAGATACTTTCACTTACTTTTAGTCTCTAACTGCATGCAGTGGTGTTTTCTATCCTTTCACTTTCAGTCTGTGTATTCCTGTATTAACAAGAAGTGTCTCTGGCAGGTAACATATAATTGGTTTTTGCTCTTCAATCTTCCAGTCTGTGTCTTTTGACTGGGGAGTTAAACCACATACAATAAATATTACTGACAGATATTTAGTGATTTCTGACATTGTGTTTTTTAAAAATAAATCGTTTTTTGGTACACTTTAGGAATACATTATAATCACATTCCTCATTGGAAATTTGTAATTGTAGATAATATATCTTGATTCTTCTTCTCTTCCAATTTCTCTGCCCTCCCTTCAACCCCTACCCCTCCTATATACATAAGCTTGTTTCTGTTATTTCTTTTTCACTATCAAATTTTTTCTTTGTCTTCTTTGCTTTCCCCTGCTCACACCCAGTTATCATTTCCTTATGAACATTTTCTTCCTATTTCACAATATCTATCATACATTTTGGACCTCATTTATACTTTCACATTCTCTCATTACAGAAATGATACTTGTATTTATGTACTGTATTATTATTATTATTATTTTTTTTTTTTTTTAGGTTTTTGGAGACAGGGTCTCGCTTTGTGGTTCAGGTTGGCCCTGAGCTCAGCCTCAAACTCACATCACAATCCTCCTGCCTCTGCCTCCCGAGTGCTGGGATTACAGGCGTGAGCCACCACGCCCGGCACTGTGGTATGTGGTACTGGTTGCTGCTGGGTGTGGGTCTCCACACCCAGTATT
>PVIR01024411.1:0-11038 GCA_004026965.1 Petromus typicus | reverse complement strand
GAGCTAACTCCCCGGCCCCTGTACTGTATTATTTTAAAGTACTAGTTCTTTTCTACTTTACTTTTACCTAATTATTCTCCCACTACTGCTCTACCCTTTTCGCTCTTTGGTGCTGTTAGCCTTTCTCTCTTTACAATTTATTTCCTTAAAAATATTCTGCTATGGCCAGCAATGTAGCTGAGTGATGCTGCATCTGCCTAATAAATGCAAGATCACAATTTCTATCCTTAGCACCACAATAAATAAATAAATAAATAAATAAATAAATAAATAAATTTTTAAAAATCTGCTATGCTGGTTTAGTGGTTATAAGTTTCTTTAAATCCCCTTTGTCATGAAAGATTATTATTTCTACATCAATTTTAAAAATACTTTTGCAAGATATAATAATTTCAGTTAACAAGTATTTTCTTTTAAGGCTTGAGGAAGTTTACTCCCAATGTGCCTTTGTATTCTGAAATCTGCTGTAATTCTAACAAATTTGGCTGAGTTATTTGACATTTTTCTCTAATGGCTTCTAGAATTCTTTGTCATGGATTTGTGGAATTTTGACTCTGATGTGAGCGAAGAGGTACTTTTCTGGTACCTCAGTTGAGGCTTTAAAGGTCTTATGCTCCAGAGTATTCATTTCAATACCTAGATGTAGAACTTTTGTTGCACTGTATTTCATGATTAGATTTTTAAATCTTTAGTTTCCCCCTCAAGCCCTTTATTGATTCCTATAATTCTTTGCTTCATTCCTTAGAGTCACTTTTAGTACTCTTGTATTTGCTTCTCATGTGTTGTTGATTTTAGAGTATCACTATATCATACTTTTACTCAGATCCTGATCATGTCTATGCATATGAATTTTTATCAGTACATGTTTGTCATATATATGATAACATTCTCCATGGGGAATTTATATCTGTACATATTTTATTTTTCCCATTCCCCTCTTCTCCCTTCAACAACTTCACCTCCCCATTTACAAAAGGTTTGTTTCCCTTTTTCTTCTTAATCCCTTTCCCCTTGCTTTCTTTTTCCTCTTTTCTTTCTTTGTTCTCATTCCCATTGGAGACAGTTCTTCCTATATCCCAATAGCTATCCTCCATTTTGTTCCTTATTTACCCCCTGGGCTTCTCACACAAGAGAAACAATGTGAAGTTTAAATTTGTGTGTCTGATTTATTTTCACTTAAAATTATGGTCTTGAGATGCATCCATTTACCTAAAATGACCCGTTTATAGTATACTTTTGTTATCCATTTGTGTGTTGATAGATATGTATGATGTTCACAGAATTAAACTATTAAAAGTTGTGCTGCTACAAACATGTGAATGCATACACTACTGTGGTATGATGTTTTTCACTACTGGGGAAGATATCTAGAAGAGCACTAGATCAAATGAAACCTCTAGTTTTGGTTTTTCCATAGTGGTTGTATACACTCTCATTAACAGTGGAGGCTTTTTCCCCAAAAGTCTCAATAACAACTGTTACTCACTTATTGATGATAGCCACTTTTTCTGGGGTGAGATAGAATTTTAAGGTTGTTTCAATTTGCATTTCTCAAATGACGAATGATGTTGAACATTTTATCATATACTTAGTTGTTATTTTACTTTATCTGATAAATGTTTTCAGATGTCCATTTTTTGATTGGGTCTTTCCATCTGAGAAGGCTTTGAGTTTTTTTGAGTTCTTTATATATTCTAGACATTAGTCCTTTGAATGAGAAGTAGCTGACAAAAAAATTTGCTTTTCTATGGGTTGTCTCTTCACTTTGTTGGTGGTTTATTTTGCTGTGCAAAAGCTTAATTTAATGTGATCCAAGCTGTTCTTCATAAGATTTCCTGTGCAATTGGAATTTTGTTAATAAAGTTTTTGCTTACATTTGTCTTTAAGAGTTCTACTTATTCTACCTTGGAGAAGATCAAGAGTCTGTTTTAATATTTAGATCTTTGATTATTTCCATTTTGTCTTTTTATATGGTGAAATACAAGGATAAATCTTCAGCATGTGGTAACTATTTTCCAAGCTTTATTACAGAAGCTATTTTTCTTTCAGTAAAGGTTTTTCACACTTTTGTCAAAAATAAGATAGATGAAGTATTTGGAATAGTTTCTGCATGTTCTTTTCCACCAATTCTTGAGTCTGTTTTTCTGCTAGTACCATGCTGTTTTTAATCACAGAAGATTTGTCATATAACTTCAAATCAAAGATTGTGATGTCCTCTGCCTTGCCCTTGCTGCCAAAAATTACTTTTGCTATTCTAGGTCTCCTCTGGTTTCATATGAATTTGAGAACTGTCTTCACTAGTTCTGTGACAAATTCTACTGGTACTGATTAGGATTTCATTACATCTGCATAATAATTTTAGAAGTATGGCCACTTTCACTATAATTGTTCCGCCTATCTCAGAACAGAAGATATCTTTCTATTTTCTGATATCCTCTTCAAACTTCTTTTTCAGAGTACTATAGTCTTCTATATAAAGATTTTTCTTTTTCTTTGTTATTCAGATTCCTAACTATTTCATTTTTCTTGCTCCATTGTGACAGGTGTTACTGCCCTAATTTCCCTTCATGAAATTTTATTTATGTACAAGAATGATATTGATTTTGAATTTTGACTTTGTATCCTGCTATACTAATGAATTTGGTTAATTCTAGTAGTCTTTTGGTGGAATTTTGGGGAGCTTCTATACATAATATATTCAGCAAATTAGGATAATTTAACTTCTGTCTTTCTTGTCCATTTCTATTTTATTTCCCTATTCTGCCTAATCATTTGGCTAATGTTTCTAGAACTATTATGAAAAGGGGTAATGATAGTAAGGATCTTGTTCCTGATTTGAGAGTGAAAACTTTCAAGTTTTTTACATGTAGTATGATGATTGTTCGTTTGTCATAGATGCTTTTATCAGATTAAAATTAAGAGATTTTGCTTCAATTTTCGGTAGGATTTTTATCCTGAAAGGGAGCCTGAATTTGTCAAATGGTTTTTCTGCATCTATTGAGGAGGTTTCCATGGTTCTTCTAATGTGGTATGTTACATTTACAGATTTGTGTATGTTGAACAATCCCTGAATTCCTGAGATGAAACATACTTGCTCTTGTCATATATCATTTTGAAGATTTGCTGCATGATTTTGCCTGCTTTTTACTGAGGATTCTATATTCATTTAAAAAAAAACTGGGTTATAGTTTTATTTCTGGTGAGATCCTTCTCTGGCTTTGTATCAGGATAAGGCTTATACTCAGAAGTGGCTTTGGAAGTACTGCATCCCTTTCGATTGTGTTAGAGTTAAAGGAGTAGTGGAATTATATCTTCTATAAAATTATTGAAGAATTCAGCAGTGCATCTGTCAAGACCTTGGCTTTTGTGGGTAGGGGTGTGTGTGTGTGTGTGTGTGTGTGTGTGTGTGTGTGTGTTTTGTTGCAGTACTGGAAACCAAACTCTTGACCTTGCACTTGCAAAATAGGTCCAGTGCCATTGAGCTAAATCCTTGGCCCAGTAGTTTTTTCATTATTTCTTCAATTTCATTAACTGATTTTTTTTTGTCTTGATTGAGGTTTGGTAATTTATATACATTTAGGATTCTATTCATTTGTTCTCAATTTTCCTTATTTGACCTCAGGTTCTCAAAATAGGTACTGGTGATCTTCTGTATATTTGCAGGATCCATTGATTTTTGTCTTTTCTCTCTTTCTTTCTTTCTTTTTCTCTTCATTTCTTTCTTACTTTTTTAAGACAAAGTCTCGTTTTGTAGTTCAGGCTGGCCTTGAACTATGTATCCCAGGCTAGACTCAAACTCACAGCAATACTCCTGTCTATGACTCCTGAATGCAAGGATTACAGGTGTGAACCACTGCAACTGGCATTGTCCTTTTCATTCTATAACTGCATGTATAGTATTTGGGTCTTTTCTTTCCTTGTTTTGATATGGTTAGTTACAGGTTTTCCATTTTCTTTAAACTTTGAAAAAACTTTTCAGTTCATTGATTCTTTGTATTTTTTTTTAGTCTCATTTGCATCAATTTCTCTTATAATACTCGTAATTTCCTTCTCATATAAGTTTTGGATTTAACTAGCTTTTCTCTTTTGTTGTAGAACATGGGTTCAACATTAGGTTATTTGAACTCACTCTGTTTTTCTGATGAAAATGCACTCTTATAAACTTCCCTAATAGGACTCCTCTCATGTCCTATAACTTCTATTGGCATTATTAATTGTAAAAATATCTAATATCTTAGCTTTCATCACCTATTTCTTGTTCAAAAGGATGTCAATTTCCATGTATTTATGTATTTTTGTGGTTTGTCATTTACTTCCAATTTCATTGCACTGTTATTTAATAATATGCATAGGATGAGTTCAATCCCTCACACCACCAAAAAAAAAAAAATTATAGGATAATTTAAAATTTTGCATTTACTTAACATATATTTTGGGGTCCTAGATGGCCTATTTTGGAGAAAGTGCCATGTGCTGTTAAGAATGTGCATTCTGGGGCCGGGGAGTTAGCTCAGTGGTTCCGGCGCCTGTCTTGCAGGCGCAAGGGCCCGGGTTCGATTCCCCGGTAACCACATAACAATAGTGGGTGTGGAGACTCACACCCAGCAGCAGCCAGTACCACATACCACAGTGCCGGGTGTGGTGGCTCACGCCTGTCATCCCAGCACTCGGGAGGCAGAGGCAGGAGGATTGTGATGTGGGTTGGAGGCTGAGCTCAGGGCCAGCCTGAACCACAAAGCGAGACCCTGTCTCAAAAAACCTAAAAAAAAAAAAAAAAAAAAAAAAAAAAAGAAAAAGAATGTGCATTCTGTTATGTGGCTGAAACACTGTTGATATCTATTAAGTCCATTTTTTCACGTCTTTGGTGCATTTCTAATATGATTTTTCCCAGTTTATCTGTATATTTGTGACAATGGGGTGTTGAGGGACCCCATAACAATTGTATTGGTGCTTATCTAAATTTTACATATCCACTAATGTTTTATTCTGCTTGGTGTTCTTGATGCATATCTCTTTAACTGCTATCTCTGCTTACTGGCTTGTTCCTTTAGTTCTTTTGTGACCTTCTTTGCCTCTTTTAACCAGCCTTGGTTTGAAATCTACTTTGTCTTCAATCAGAATGATTGGTCCTTTTTTCTGGGTTCCTGCTGTAGGGGGTATGGTTTTTCATCCTTTGACTTTCAGTCTAAGAATTCCTTTTGAATTAAATGTTTCTTGTATACACCATATTGTAGAATCCTGTTTTTTTTTTACTTCTTCTGTAAATTTGTTTTTGATTGGTGAATTGAGATCACTGACATGGATGTTTTTAACTGATGGGTATTGATTTACTCTTGTTATTATTTTCCTAATGTTTGTTCTCTTTCCCTTCTGTTTGACTGCTTGTGTTGCCTGGTGGAGTCATTTCACTAGGATTGCTAGTATTGTCAGCCTTGTCTTTTTCTTAAATATTCTTTAGAACATTTTAGAGTACTGGTTTGGAAATCATGAATTTCTTCTGCGGTTCCTTCTCATGGAAGCCTCTAACTTGTCCTTCAATTTTGAAAGATGGGTACATCAATTTGGGTTACTAGTTTTCATTTCGGGCTTGAAATAGTTCACTGTAAGCTCGCCTTAAGGATTTAAGAAGCATGTTGTGCTTCTTTTCAGTTTTTCTGTATTGGTGATTTATTTCTTTTCTTTAACCACTTTTAACATTATTTTTCCATTGAATTTCTAGAATCTTGACAATTACATTCCTTGACCTTTTTTTTTTTTTTTTCTCTGATATTGGCAATTTGGAGTTCCATACGCTTCACTTATCTGTATGTCAGATTATTTTTCAGTTTAGAGAGTTTTTTGCTATTACTTCTATGAACAAGTTTTTAAGGTCATTTTTACTAGCTTCTGACTTTTCATTGATTCCAATTAAACTTGTATCAGTCTTTGTATTGTCTAGCACCTGTTGAGCTTTTAGTTGTTCTTTGTTATTTTAAGAAAACTTTCATTTGATAATCACTAATGACAACCCAGTCTTCTAGATCTGATAGTCTCTTCACACTAGTTGACTATTCTATTTATAATTTAAACAGACTCTTTAATCTCCTGCATTTCTATCTGAATCTGTTTTATGTAATCCAGTTCTTTTCCATATTAGACACTCACGGTTTCCATGTCTTTTCTAAGCCTCTCTTTTAAAAATTCTGTATCTACCCTAGATTTACTATTTTCTTCATTAAGGTCATGATCTATTTAGTTATTATAACTTTGAATTTTTAAAAAATCTTATTCATCTATTTTGTTACTTTTACTCCTACCATTTGAGAAAATTCAGCAGGGTGGCTTCTGATTTCTTCCTCCTAAATGGAACCTGCATTTGCTTTGGGGAAGTTCAGAGTATGGGTGTGTATTACTTCCATGACTTTTCATTTTCTTTTCTCATTCATTTTTTAATGTGCTGACATGTGTAAATTGTTTATGGTAGGTAGCTTCACTAGTAGTATAGAAACTTCTTAGTTAATGGCTACTTTTCAGAGAAGTCTTCCAGACATAGCTAGCTGGTTTCTGGCCTTTGAGTCTGTCTCAGAGTCCCACCTCTTGTTTATTAGGGATGAAGTAATTAGGGATGCACCCTATTTGGCCTAGTACCTAGTTATTTGGTATTGAGCTGTAGCAATCTTTATAAAATTGAGATAATCTAAGTATTGGCATAGAAGAAGATCAACTGAACACAGTAACTATGTTACCTTGGCTAAAGAAGTATGTCATAATGGCCAGAGAAGTACAATCACTAACAATAAGAGCATCAAAGACAAACTGGAAAATAATTGTAATAACTAATATTTTACCACCTTTAGATATAGATACAAGATTTATAGCTGTTTAACAAAATCTTAAAATTGGACACAGTAAATATCCACTCCATAAAGTAATTTTATCCTCTTTCACTGTACAGTAATATTCGGCAGTAAGATATAATTAAGTACCTACAGATTCTAAGGGTAAATGGAACAAGTATGGAAGCATGAAGAAAGCAGATAAAACTAATAGATTTTAAAGTAAATCAATGAAAAAATGTGAAAGTGGTAAGATTGATATAAAATGTTCTGTTGAGCAGTAAAGGGTTATTAGTGGTATAACAGTAACAGAAGACCAATTAGGAAAAGGATGAATAATGGGGCATGGAAATTAAATTGGATGAGAATATTAAAAAATACTAATGAAGAAGATTTAAAGAGAGCAAGTGCAAAAAATAAAGGAGAGAGGAACAATAAATGATGAATACTGAAACAAACAAAGCCATGTTAAAAGACAAGAAACTGGATGGTAAGTCTCTACCCTCCACCAAAAAAAAAAAGAAAAAAAGAAAAAATTTTAAAATGTACCAAAAGAAGAAAATGACTGAGCTAAATAAAGAGCAAAAGGAAAAAAAATGAGAAAACTTACTATGCATTTCCTGAAGTATTTCTTTCCAAGCCAACCAGCAATCTTTAACCTATGTCATATTCCTCTTTGCCCCTATGTATAGTCTTATAAATGTTGCTCAGCTCAAGGGGATATCTCTCTCTCTCTCTCTCTCTCATTCTGTTCCTAGCGGTTATTCAAGATGGGGTCCAGGCCAGCAAAAGTGTGTGGCCTTGATCCTGATAAATTGACACATTCACAGGAGTGACTTGGGTGTGCCCAAGGTACAATATTAAAAACTCTTGATTAGGCAATAATAGTTTGTCTTCTGAGAGTCTGAGATTGGAGAGGTGGGGAGTGAGCACTTGCATCCCTACTTACTTAAAAATGCCGCCAGATTGAAACCTTCTATGTGTAGAGAGAGAAAAAAAATGAGATGAGGGATCCAAATACCCTAAGTCTATCTTGTGAAACTACTCTCTGCTGAACTGCTTGGGAACGTATAGTTATTAGGATCCCCTCTGCATTTTCGTGACTTTCAACTGTTTTTCATTTCCAGAAGTTCTGCCTGATTCTACTTCATAACATGTAACTATCTACTGCAATCACTGTTCATATTGTGCGTTATCTTCTCTACTGAATCAGGGGTTTTGTTTCTTCTTTAAGCTCACTGAATGTTCTATTAAGTAAATTATTTATCTGTTTACTTATATCCTATGTGTGTGCTTACTTGCTTCTTCTTTGATCTCTGAATTGTAATCATTTGGCTTTTAAGTTCTTTTCCTTAAACTTCCTTCCACATTACTGCCCATCAGATCAACATTTGGGAAGACTAATTGGTAGCATCACCTTGCCTTTTGTTCAAGTATTTTGTTTTGGGGTGAGGGCTGGAGATGAGTTAGAGTAGAAGCTCTTAATACTGTATTTTTCTTATCTTTTTATTGGGGGGGTCATGGGATCAAACTCAGGACTTTGTTCTTGCAAGGCAGGTGAAGCACCACTGAGATGAATCTCCAGCTGTTACTGCATTTTTTAAATTAGTGTGTTTCCCTAATATGTGACCTTGGTTTTAGTTATGTTTTGGTGTTTATGCGTCTGTCAAATCTATTCAACATATGTCTAATCACTTCACTGCAAGAGAATAACTACTAGTTATATCAGCATCTATAGAACCAACTACATATGAACACGTAATTTAAAACTTGTTTTTAAAATTTCATACTTCTGACTGAAAACTGGAGGAATAGTATTACCAGCACAGTTCTTCCAGGATTAAGTGCCTGATGCCTGGAAATAATCAAACTAACCAATTCCCCACCTGCCCCCCCCAAAAAAAAAACAGCACAGAGAATGTTAAAGGAACAGAGAAGATGAAAAAAAAATTATTACAGAAAAGTTAGATTAATTATGCAGAGCAAAGACACTAAACCCAGTGAATCAAGTATACCTTCCCCAGTAGGAATCTAAGATCCAAGAAAATAACTCAGCTTCTCACCAACAGAGTCCTGGACTGAAATGAGGGAAACCTGTACAACTAGAGGCAGTGGTGAAATGCCAGGTAATAATCCCCCAAAGGTCAACTTTGGTGGAAAAGAAAACTGGTAAGTGAAGCTCCTAACATCAGCAACTGGGCTGCAGCCAACATTTTGGGCAGAGGTGCAACTCTGAACTCCCATAGCCCAAAGGTACTGCATAGCTCCAGGGCCTCACAAAATTCCCAGAAAGAAAGGGTGCCACCCAGACATAGCAGACTGGGACTGCGGACAGCTGGACAACAGATGGTGGGAATTTGAGTAAAAAATGAAAAGCTGATTCACCCAAAGTGAACAGCAGCCAGGTCACAACCACCATTTGGAAAGAGCTCTCCAAAGAACTCCATCCTACTCTATCCAGACCCCTTTTATCTCTTTTACTTTCCCATTTCTCTCAGGACTGCTTCACCACTTGATAGAAATGAGAAAGGAAATGAAGAGCCAAAGTGGACTGCTGGCAACTCATTAACAAATGGAGAGAATTGATGTCATGAAACAGAGAACAGGTTGAGCCAAATTCAGGTCATAGGGCCACCCAGGGCCTCAACTACAAAGGTCTGAAAATACCTATTCTGCTTTGAGATCAGATACAGAGAGCAGACAAGAGGCTTAACATGGCAACAGGAAGGGGACATTCCTCACCTGCCCTGGGTAGGTGGACACAAACCAAGGTAACACAGCAGCTGAGAGAGCTATGCAGACAGGATCACAGAAGAGAAACTTAGGCAAAAGATGTAGGGAAGACTGCTAATTGAAGAAACATCCCAAATCTCAAGTCCACAACTCAGAAAGTTAAAAACATAGGGAAAACTAAGAAAGACATTGTAGTGAGAACTGGTGAGTTGTGGGACCTGCACCTCGTACTGGAACCTGGACTTTCTGCAGAGGAATGGCAGCTTGAACCTGCAGTAGATCTGTGCAGAATTCAAACTCGAGATTTATGATCTCAGTTCTAACCTTGCAGCCAGAAACCTCTGGACTACTGCAAAACCACTGAGATTATCTGAGTTGAATTTGCAGGATGTTGCCCATGTTGTCTACCGGTAGCCCAAGACATGCTTTAAAGGGTACCCCCTTTGTTTTCTTCACTATTTTTTTCTTTCTTTTTCCTTCTCTTCTGTTTCTCTCTTTTCTTGTTCCTTCTACTGTCATAACTTTTCTCCCTCCCCACCCCCATTGTTCCTATTCTTTAAGCTTTTTTTTTTCTTCCCAGTATTAAGGATCTTGCACTTGTGAGGCAGGCATGGCATCAATGAAATAAATCCCTGGCCCAGTTGTTCTTATTCTTACAGGAAGAAAATTTTCTAGTTGTCCCATTGTTGTTAGTTTATTCTGTTTTGTAATTGTCCCTTCCGTCTCTTTTCCTCCAGTCTTTACCAGTTTCCTCAAGTTCATGTAATCTTCCTGTTCTGTCTTCTCCACTTCCAACCTCTCCCTCTCCTTTTCCCTCTTCATCCCCCTTCCAATTGCTTCTAAGTCTTCTCCCTGAAGGAGGCTATATTTAAGGGCTTATACAAGTATAAGTATGGTAAACATCTCTTTAATTTTGGTATGTGGCCACAGGTCAAGTTCATGAGGTTAAAAGTATGAGAATAATGGCTGCCACAAGTTGCCATTCTCTAAGCTGTGTTAGATGCTGTTGATCAGATTGACTGTATTACTTTGGCCACGGGGATTCAACTGTACTGTTCAAATATCTTCCTTGTGTTCCAAAACTGAGACTGCATAAAGGCCATTATAGACTCAAGGCCCAAGGGCTGACTATACGTGGAAAATGACACAAGAAGTAGCCATTCCCTAAGAGCTCTAAATATTAGTAAGAAAGATAGCTGCAATATGCATTTCATAGGCATCAACCCAGGAATTAAAACAAAAACTTCAACAGCCACACCAACAAAAAACAGAAATGAGGAGACAACTCAAAAACACACAAATAAAGAATTCCAGATCACCAAAGGGAAATTTAGGGAGCAATGAGATGGAACAACCTGAAATTCAACTACCTGAATGATCTCCCTGAATTGCCAACAAAAGATCTGGAAAAAAATGAAATCAGAAATAACTTCTCAGATAACAACAGAGATACTGAAAAATATGATTAATAGCTCTAAAGACACAGATTT
>PVIR01024410.1:0-26092 GCA_004026965.1 Petromus typicus | reverse complement strand
TGATGGTTACATGCCTATAATCCCAGAATTAGGGAACCTGAGGCGAAAGGATCACTGTGAGTTCAAGGCCAGCCGGCACTACAAAATGAGACTGTCTCAAACTACCACCAAAGAAAAGCTAGTAATGAATAAGCATTGGGCATGGTATCCGTGCCTGTTATCCCATCACTCTGGGAAGCTGAGGCAGGAGGATCAGGGCAATCTAGTAACTTAGGGAGAACTTCATCTCAAAAAACTATAGAAGGGGCTGGGGTTGTAGTAAACTAGTACCACAAAAATAAATTTAAAAATAAATACAAATAAAAATAAATGCATCAAGACCACAGTCTCTGTACTTGCATCAGCAATTGATCTGTGTGAGGAAAGGAAGATATAAAAACAAAGGGATATCCAGAGACTTCATAGCTTAGCAATGTTGAAAGCTGAGAATTCATTCTTTAAAGTCGTGGAAAATAAATACATTATTTTGTTTTTCCTACTTTCAGCAACCTCTACACTTTAAAGCTTTACAGTCATTTTCTGTGTTGCATAGACAATTAGGATTCATCAGGTTCTGAATGATCCACAAAATAGATGTGTTTTAAGCTAAAATGCTGTAGTGTGAACAAGACCATTGGCGGATTCTATTACTTACACAATACATTGCAGGCTTGTTTCCAGAACAGAGACTTGCCTAAGCCCTAGTGGGCGATTCCCCACATGATTAATGAAGGCATCATGAGCTTTTTTGGCACCAACTGTCTATCTCTCCCCCCACTTTAATGCCAAAATACATACACACACAGAAGCCTTCCATCCCTTTATTTTTAAAGTATAATCTCACTAAGGGAAAGATGGAGGTGGGTGCCCAGGTTGAATTTGTATGCTAAGTATGTGGACAGGAACCAGGCCAAAGGCTGCTCTGTGCTGTTACTGCCTCTGTATGGTGAGAAATGGGAGGTAGTGCTCGTTTTTTAGTTTCCTGGTAGCCAGCTTCCCACGAGAGCACACAAAGACTGCAGTCCTCCCGTCTGTCTGAGTTCCTTCTCTGTTTGGGTGTGCATTCATTCTTAAAACCTGACACACGAGGGTGTTGGGGTCCTTCACTTGCTGCACAGCAAGCACTGTGTGCCATGACCGTAGCCCCACATTATAACCTGTCCATTCGGCCACAACACGTATTTATTCTTTCTTCCTTTCCAAGCTATGACTTAGGTATAGAGAACCGGGACGCCACCAATGACCAGGTCACCAAGGATGCTGCAGAAGCTATAAAGAAGTACAACGTGGGTGTCAAGTGTGCCACCATCACCCCCGACGAGAAGAGGGTCGAGGAGTTCAAGTTGAAACAAATGTGGAAATCACCAAATGGCACCATCCGAAATATTCTGGGTGGCACCGTCTTCAGGGAAGCTATTATCTGTAAAAATATCCCCCGGCTTGTGACCGGGTGGGTAAAACCCATCATCATAGGTCGTCATGCTTATGGAGACCAAGTAAGTCATTTTGACATAATTGGATTCTGCCTGTTTTTTTCTGCTGCCCGACAGTTCTACCTGACGTGTTTTATTTTTAAGCAAAACTGAGAAACCCAGATATGTGTAACTGTATATATTTATACACATTTAGGTACAGATAAGTAAGGATAAACTTATAAATAGGCACCCATTTGGATACATAATTTTTTTCCTAATGTGTTTTTTCTTCCTGTATGATATTGCCATATTTTGTCGGTAATTTCATAGGAGCCAACTGACCAGTGGTTTTCACGCTAGCTCACAGTGGGATCCCCTTGCGAATTTTTCAGTGGTTTAATTTTGTTTTGTTTTTTCTTTTTTGCTTGTTTCTCTGCTTTAATTCCTCTACATGAGTTTTCTTCGACTTACATCTGAAATCCAAATTCAGTGGGATTTAACCTACACATACAGAATTGAGAACCACCATAGATAATATTAAACAGTTTCCTTAAACTTTATAAAACTGGGCCGAGGATGTAGCTCAGGGACACCATGCCTGCCTCGCAAGCACAAGATCCTGAGTTCAATCCCTGGTACCACAAAAAAATAAAAATAAAAATAAATAAAAGATAAACTGATCCAGTAGCTGAAAACAGTCTCCTTAAAATATTGCTGCTTAGAAAACAAATGTAGTTTTTGAACTGCTGTCTGAGTAGGCTCATTACCAAGCTAGCAGAAGAACTGATTCTGATTGTTGCATTGAAACTGAGGTTTCAGAATTCCATAGAAAATAGCTTGTGTCCTAAAACAGGAATGTGTAGTGCTGAAATCTGGCTATGTGGTCAGCCCCGAACACAGCAGCTGGAACAGATGACCCTCTCTCCCCTGACCAGGCACCATCTCCTTCTCTTGAGTTCAGTTGACTATTCTGCCCTGTGGCTCAACCTGTCCCTTCACCCTGGCTAATCCCTCACAAACGCCTCCCAGTGACCAGGGCAGGGGACAGAGAGCAGGAGTACAAATCCCTTCATCCTGGGAACACCACCCTGAGTTCTTACTGGTTCAGTCTCTCTTGGTGTCCTCTTTGTTCTGTTTTTACCTTTTTTTGTGGCTTTAGTTATGGGTAGAATGGCCATTCTAGTTTTCAAAGTCCAGGTTGAAAATTTCACACACAATGTCAACTCTCCAACGGTTACATACACACACAGGTAAGTCTCTGCAAAACATTTATGGTCCCTGGGTGCCTCATTTTTTTTTCCTTTTGAGACATGAGAACAAGTTACTCTCTGGTGAAGAATTTTATGTCAGAAGTGTTCTGTGTAGAGTGGATGTTTAATCTGCTTTGTTACCTGACTGCCCTTTTACAACTGCTGCTAGTTTTACGGCCAACTGATAGGTGTGGCTGGCACCTGCTGGCACTTGTCTCCCAGGTGTTGAATTCTTCCAAGTCACTTGAGAAAGTTAAGTGCAACCATGACTTAGGGAAGTCCAGTGCATGCTGGATACATTGCTGCAGTAGCTCAGGCCCGCAGAGCACGTGGCTGTCTTTGACAGCCCTTTTATTGTGCTTATCAATCTGTCATATCTTTCAAAATGATGGTTTCCCGTGGACATGGGCCTGGTGTTCATAGTGACACTGGTAACTGGTGAAATTGTGCCCTGAAAATCTAAATAAGGACCAGGTCCCAGCCTTTTGAGCCTGAGTGTATCATTTCCACTATGTCAAGAATTCCTTCCTTATAGGATTGTGTACAAGTCCCAGAGGTCCATACTTTTGGCATCTGATACGGAGGAAGGCCCTGCTGTTAGCACTGTCATCATTGTCTGTAGTACTACAGTTAGATTATCAGCTCCTCCCTCCAAGAATTCCCTACCTGTTGCGCAGTCAACTCTTCATAATCCTTACATTTTTTTTTAATCTTCCCTACTTTACTTTTTTTGACATGTAAAAACTTTACTGTTGTTTCTTATTTATGTTAGTCTGTATTAGGTTGTAAGCTTCCTAAGAGAAAGTGTCTTACATTATTCTCTGCCTTCTCCCAGTTAGGTCTTAGAGAACTGTCCTGTATAAGGTAGACACCTCATACACATTGACTATTTTAATGTGCACTACCACTAACTTTCTAGACAGCTCTTTGAATCTCTTCCTCATCATCTCTAAGAATAAATCAAGCTACCTGCCCTGTTTGTCTAGATGTCTTCAAGCCCTATATTCTTTTTTTTTTCCTCTTATAATTTCTGTTGGAGTGTTTTTCTTATCTTGATATCTTTTTCTCCCTCACACACAGTATAGAGCAACTGATTTTGTTGTTCCTGGGCCTGGGAAAGTAGAGATAACCTACACACCAAGCACTGGAGCCCAGAAGGTGACATACCTAGTCCATAACTTTGAAGGTGAGTGTGAGTCTATCACAAGCTAGGTTTCTTTTAACACGATCTAGTCCATATTATTACTGGTTTTTTAAAATTTAATTATGTGGCCGATTAAAAATATAACTTGACCTGCAAGGTTTCTGAAGAATATAACATAAAACGAAAAGAACATAACATAAAAACGAAATTGGCTTCCATGCCTGCATGCCTATAGGCTCAAAGGTGAAATGTTGGCAAAACGCATCTGCACAAATTGTATAAATTAATATTAATAGCCCCAAATAAGCTGTCATGTAATTTTTTTGCCCTTTGCATTGGTTTGTATTTGGAATTGGTTTCATTACTTATTGGCTAAAATACTCTTCCTGCCCTACATATTTTTACCTTGGGAACATGAAACATTTGCTTTTTGCCTTTTCTTCACCTGCTTTAAGTGTCTCTTAAAGCAAATCCCCTTTGAAAAAGCACTGATCCGGACAAAAACACTACCTCTTGTTTTCCTTGCTTCTAAATGACGTCCATTCAGTAGGATCTAGTTCTGCAGGTTGAGCACTTTCTCTCTCTCTGAGTCATGGTAACCTTGGGCATAGGCATGGGTTCCAGTTCTGATTTTCAGTAATAATAGAATTTAGCTAATAAAAGCTGTGAAATACCAGTAATTACATGTAATGCAGTTACTTCCACCAGGTAAGTAGGCAAGCTTCATATCCTCCTGGAAATTATAAGGACTTTCAGTAATTGAAATGCAAATCTTTCTCAACAACCAAGGGTTGAGTAGCCACTTGAATTTAATATACACATTGGATATTGTTGTACCGAAAAACCAGATGCAAAACTATGTACTTATCTTTTAATACCTTGGATGTCTGGCCTTAGACATGAGAGCTGAGACTCGGCTCTTTGGTTGTGGTGGGTGACTCTAGCCTAGTGACACCTGTGCCACTTTTACCTTCCTCCTGTTTTCTCTGTTGGCAGAGGGTGGTGGTGTCGCCATGGGGATGTACAATCAGGATAAGTCCATCGAAGACTTTGCACACAGCTCCTTCCAGATGGCTCTGTCTAAGGGTTGGCCTCTGTATCTGAGCACAAAAAACACCATTCTGAAGAAATACGATGGACGCTTCAAAGACATCTTTCAGGAGATATATGACAAGTACAGTTGTTTTATTCCTTCTTTTCTCTTTCTTTTTGAGTAAACTGGCACTTACGGAACAGAATCAGTGTCTCCTTCACCCTTTGACTCTGGGACAAGTCAAGTGGAAATCATCACATAATTAGATAAAATCAAAACAGATGCAAAGAAGTGAAACAAAACCATGTTGATTTACCTTTAGAAGGAAAATGTACTTTTAAATAAGGGGGCCTCAACTGACTTTTTTACAGAGCCAGGCTGTTTTAATGTTTGCATCAAAATCCCCTGTTTGTGATAAAAGTTCTGCTCTTCCAAGTGTGTGAGTTTGAGTCAAGCCCAGGGGTGTTCTAACCCAGACAGTGAGTTGAGCCTGTTACGGTTGGCTTTCCAAGTTTGTACTGCTTCTACTAAAAATGCTGCTTCCGGCTCCCACTCTTTCTTCCCTTTCGGAGAAACAAGACCAGTTATCTTTGTTACTGTTCTTATTTTCCTCTGTGTCTCAGGCAGTACAAACCCCAGTTTGAAGCCCAGAAGATTTGGTATGAGCACAGGCTCATCGATGACATGGTGGCCCAAGCTATGAAGTCGGAGGGAGGTTTCATCTGGGCCTGTAAAAACTACGATGGGGACGTCCAGTCAGATTCTGTCGCCCAAGGTAAGAAAGTAGCTGACAAGTGAGGTGGAGCCTGCCTGGTACCAACAAAGTGTGCAGTTTGGGAAGAGGGATTTTGTAGCTTTTAGTTGTAAAACTGTGAAATGTTAGTGCTTGAAGGCTTCAGGCCTGTCCTCTCATCTGACAGATAGGGAAGTTAAACTCAGACAGGAGAAGCTATTTTATTCAGGGCCATAGGAAGTACAATAACTAGGTGCATTGACCCTTCAACTCCAGCCTTAAATCTTAATAGTTTCTCTCTCAACCTTTTTCCCTACTCGAAGTTTCCCTCCAATAGAAAGTCAACTACCTGATCTGAAAAATCTTTCCCTTTCCTTGCCTCGTTTTCCTCAGTTCTTGCCATGAGGTAACAGTGCCAGGATACTCAGGCCAAGAGATGTAGTGAAGGCCTCAGATTGTCTGTTAACCACGCTCGGTGTCTGCACAAGCTTATTCATGTACCAGCAGGTCATCTATCACCCTTCAGCATGCCTCGAAGGCTGTTCTAGTACTGTTTAACACAAATGGTCACTGCCCAGCCTTCAGGACCAAGCAGTGGAGCAAGGAAGCTTAACACTGTTGACAGAAACTCAAGATATCGGGCGCTTCTGTCGGGGATGAATGCCAAGTCATCAGATACTCTCCCCGCCTGATTTCCTCAGCACCAAGTTGCTTTTCCAGTTTTAGTTCCTCTTGGTAACCGCTTGAACTTGAAGCTCTCTGGGTGAATGTTTGTGTTAGCTTTAACTACCTTCACCTTCTCCCAGGAAGTACTGCTGTGTTTTCTCTTATGAAAGTCAAATATCTCTTATCAGTTTGAAAGTCAATAGAACAGCCCAGTGAAAAGTAGCTTTCTTGTCTGACATACAAGTTATGGAACTCTCCGTACCCTGCTGCTGTGTCTCTGAAACTTTCTAATCACTTGTCCCAAATGCACAGAGGAAGGTTTGGGGTTTTGTGGTGATTCCATGGAGGATAAGGATATCTGTTCCTTAGATTCAGAGTTCTGGGAGAGAGACCCAATGTTAGTCCATTGGCTGGTTGGTTGGGTGGTTGGGTTGGTACCAGAGATCGAACTCAGGATCTGCCAGGCAGGTATGATGCTACTGAGCTAAATCCCTGGCAGTTCCATTGTTTTTAAGTGTCCTAATGACAAGAAGAGAATGTCTAGAGAAGTATTTCATAGGTAAATGCCAAATTAATGGAAACCAAAGGATTTTAAAGTAAGAGCTATAAAGTGTAGAGATCCCTAAAGAGAGACCTACCCGAGAGCTATTTTTGGTCCAGAGCCTGTAGGTCATTGATTTTAGGTGACTCAGCAGATTAAAAGGCACAGAGCTGTCCTCTCTTTCATTATCTGTAAGAAACCTGAGCTACTTCAGACTCACACCATTTTGTTTATGAATTAAGACCTGACAGCGGCCCTGCATTTTGTCTCCTGATCTTAGTAGATAGATAAATTCATCTCAGTGTGGTGACTGTGAACTTCTCTAATTAATAAACATCTGAGTGTTTAAGTCTCAGGAATATGGTAATACGAAAGGAGCTACTAGTACTGTACAACAGTCTCTTAATACTGATGATACTGATGACTGAGCAAAAAATAAGTGTAATGGGAGTGATTCCACTTAGTCTTAGACCAGGGAAGGCTCAAAGAAGGTAGCAGTCTGTTTATTATAAGTTTACGTTACTAATTTCACGAGTGCTCACGGAGCATAGCGAACATGGAGAAAAGGGTTCTGTGATTTCAGGTGAGAAAGAGTGTTGAAATATAGTTCTCTGAATAGGAAATCACAGAAGAGAGCAAGGAAGAGCAAGTGGGGTATTGTCAGGTCCCACCTGTCCCCCTTTTGCCTCCCTTTTCTTCCCCATGTCAGCAAGTCCTAGAGAACAGAGCACCCTCATATGAGGCGGACAGGACTCTGGTAGCATGCACTGTGCTGAAGAGTAGGAATAAATACTCATCCAATCCCGTGATAGCTCAGTGAAGCAGGTGCCTTGATTATCCCCATTTTATAGGTAGGAAACTAAGTCACACAGCTGTGAGGCCACAGAACAAAGAGGAATTGCAGGAAATGTCTATCAAGGAGCAGGTAACCCTGAGACAAGTGAGGAAACATTACAGGCTTCCCAGAGCCTGGGTAGATGTGGAGCAAGAACTCAGCTTTCTGAAAGGCAGAGGAGTTACTGACGAGTTTCCCAAGACCTGACCAGACTGACTCAGTCGTCCTCAGATCTGATAGGTTGGTACTCTTCACACATTTGGATGCAGTAGTCTGTCCTCTGTCATCTGCAGGTTATGGCTCCCTTGGCATGATGACCAGCGTGCTGGTCTGTCCAGATGGCAAGACAGTAGAAGCAGAGGCTGCCCACGGGACAGTGACACGCCACTACCGCATGTATCAGAAGGGCCAGGAGACCTCCACCAACCCTATTGGTAAGATGATGTCCACTTCTGCAATGACTTCTGACCAGAGCGCTCCCGGGGCCATCCTGAGGGGCCCAGCCTCGTCCCTCATGTGCTCCGTGTTTTGTGCCCATCACTAACTAGCTGATTCTTTCTAACAAGAGCTCTTTTAAGATACTTCTTCAAACATACTTTCTGTGCTTCTTTGTTTTGTGGGAAAGTAGATGTATGGAGAGAAATATCAGCAAGCATTTTCCTGCAACTTCTTAGTGCAGTGTGCAATTTAAAGTCTATAAATAAAAACTACATGGATATATCCTCCCACAAAGGACAACACTTTAAAAATTGATTGCAGCCTGGAAAGAAGAAACCAACACAGGTGAAAATTGAGAGCAGCCTTTTCTAAATTAGCATAAATGCTTTAAGCTCTAAACTCAGGATCACACCATAAAAGGGTGAATTTTGAAGTTTCTATTGAGCAAAATATTGCTGGCTTTTCTAAAACTTCCAGGCCTTTTGAATAGCATCTAATGAAGTATATATCACCTAAGCAAATTCTTTTCTGTCTCAGGGAAATGTGAAATACTTGGGATCCATAAAAGAGAGATGATTGAAGTGTGGACTTTCTGTTTCTCCCTTTTAGCTTCCATTTTTGCCTGGACCAGAGGCTTGGCCCACAGAGCAAAGCTTGACAGCAATACTGAGCTCAGCTTCTTCGCAAAAGCTTTGGAAGAAGTGTGCATTGAGACCATCGAGGCCGGTTTCATGACCAAGGACTTGGCCGCCTGTATTAAAGGTTTACCCAAGTAAGTGGAAGATGCCCTGAACTCTGGTCAGATTGTCGGTTGTCTTCCCTCCCCACCCCCGGGGCTCAAACACCAGTGCTTTTAGCATATGAATTGTTATTTGACATCCTCCTTAATGGGTCTGCAGACAGAGCCTGTATATTGTCAAATCACGAATGTTTTGGCTTTGTGGGACATAAAGTCGCTTTAAAACTATGCAGCTGCTCAAGCTTTGTGTCTGCTTGAGAGCAGGAAAGTAGTGAAGGACAATAGAGGGACATCGTGATCAAGCAGCACAGCGGTCGGACTTCCGTGCACAGAGCTAGGCTGCAGCCTCATTTGCTCTGTGGGCTGGCGAGGAACTTGCTGATCTCTAATCTAGCTAACGATCATTGAATAAAAAGGTTCTGTTTGATTTTAGGAAAAAAACAATAGACAATTGCAAAGGTGTAATTGTGAGACTAGTGTATTCTACCTTTTTAATCTTTTACAATTGAAAAAAGTAAGTTCAAATATAATATGTCCAGTTGATTCCAACTGATAAAATATCCTTTAAGCTTCTGTAACTATCAGTCCAGTATCCAGTGGCCTGTGTATTATTGAGGGTGTTTCTGAGGACCTGGTAACAGTGACCCCTCTGGGTTAGCTGCTAATCATACTCCTCTCAGAAGTCAGAGTTAGTGACTATGACTTGCCTCAGGAAATTCTACTGCAGTTTAGCACTAATATTGTATCCCTAATGGGGTTTCCCAGGGATCTGTTAGGATCAGTGTTTCCCTGTACAGGTATATATACCATTACTGTATTTCTTAACTTGAATTTCCAGGAATATGCAGTGCTTGAAATGTTTTTATCAGTATAGGATCTTTGTAGAGTGTGAGGCAGGATTATGCCAGCCAGTATATTATCTTTTGGTTTTCTTACATAAGATACTGATAACATGTGAGGATCCATGGAAATGCAAGTAAAGGCGTGGCTGTACCCTGAATAAGTCTGTTATTTCTCAGAATGATGATAGTGGGATGAGTGTGGTCTCACTGGCTTTAGTGTGAATGAGCTTAGTAATAATTTCAACCTCAAAGCTTCGCGGCAGGAAATGTCCTTGCGCGGAGGAGCCTCCCACACCAGCTGCCCACAGCCTGAGTCCTGAGCCTGTGTCCACCCCCAGAATCTTAAGTACAGTCTTCGCCCATAGATTGTAACTTGTTAATTGCTTTTCTTTTAGAAAAAATAGACTACTACCTTCAAGTAGCATTTGTAGGGATTTTTTTCTTCCACCTCCTGTGGTGTCAGAGACAAACTAAATTTCCTTCTTTTCTTTTTCCTTCCCTATTAGCGTGCAACGTTCTGACTACTTGAATACCTTTGAGTTCATGGACAAACTTGGAGAAAACTTGAAGATAAAACTAGGTCAGGCCAAGCTTTAAGTCACACCTGGGCTTAGGAGGAGAAGTGTTTTTGATGATTAAGTCCACTGGTTTACATTTTGTTTTGTATAACACTCAAGGGATAAAGAACAAAATCACTTTTGTAATTTGTTTAGAAGCCAGAGTTGATCTTTTCTATGAGTTTATAGCCTTTCTCTTAAACATAAAGTTATTGCCGCCTTTGTGAAGATGGCAGGGAACATTTTTTAAATTGTGTTTTATTCTCTATACCAGCCTAGGATTCTTGTACTTCGTTTCTGTTTATTGTCACTTTCCCTGTAGTCTGATACATATGACCAAAATCAAGAGACTTGGAAAGGTTGCCTTTTTTGAGTAACGGTTCAGAACGTTAGCCACAGTGTTGTTCCCTAAGGTAGAAAATTACTCCCTTCCTCCTATCTTTGGCACAGACATCTTGTTTGTGAGGTAGAGATCTACACTGAACTCGAACATGATTGGAACAGAGAATGTGAGTACCTAAACTGCGTCGAGGCCCTGCGGTTGTTTCTGTAAAGACCCCATTGAATATGTCAATATGCTGGATATTTTTGATGCTACCAGAAAGCTCAGACCCCAGAGCAAATACTGGCTAGAGGTTTGTCCTCTGCATTTGTCTCTTCCCAGTCCTGGCCTGGCCTTGCTATTTATGCTGCCCTAAATAGTATACTTCATCCACGTGCAATAATATGAGGTGCACCAATCTGGGACTTCTGCTGGCTGATCTCCTGTCTTTTATGTAATGTGGTTTCCCAGAAAGTTGATGTTAAACACTATTATAGTCTTGTTCTTCATCTGAACTGTTAATTTTAATTAAAATTATGTGCTAATGACTGTTCTTCTGAGTTTTTAATGCTGTATGCTTATACACCTGTGCATTATGTGTGTAGAAATTTGACATGAAGAAATCTCTGTTCTCTGGAAATCCACTGTGGGGGACATGGGTTAGGTAAAGAGCAGACAGACGGTGAGAGGTAGAGTCTACGAGGGGAAGGGAAGGTGTCCAAAGACAGAACCAAGGGAGTGGGGAATGGGGGTTGTCTAGGCACTAACTAGAGTTCAGATATATCTTGTAAGTTAGTAGGGAGCTAGTGAAGACTTAAGAAGACACATGATCAGATTTTTATTTAAAAAAGAAAAGCACCCCCTGAGCAGCTGTATAAAAACAGATAGAGCTAAGTGTGGTGATACATGCCTGAAAGCCCAGCATTCAGGAGGCAGAGGCAGGAGGATTACTGTGAGTTCCAGGCTAGGCTGAGCTAATAGTGACTTTAGGGTCAGCCTGAACTACAAAGCGAGACCCTGTCTCAAAAAATTGAAAAAAAAGAAAAAATAGTTGGAGAGCAGCTAAGAGGCTATTGTAGGTGGGAAGATGGGAAGCTGAATATCTGAATGAAGTGGTACTATGAAGGGACGGAAGTGGGGGTGAGGGCCTGAGAGGAGGAAATGGAGCAGTGGGGTCTCAGCAGGTTATGTGGGAGTTGAAAGGAGTAAATCCAATGGGCTTAACATCTCTGGCTTCACTGGGCTTTTGCACTGTCGTACCTCAAATGTCCCGTCTTTTGTTTATGCCTAGTCTGCCTTCCTGGCAGTCTTGGAATCAAGCCCCAAGACCACACACATCCTTTTGAAGAGCCAGAAGGACACGGAACCTGCCAGGACATGGTAGAGCTGCTGTAAGATGTGCTCTTTGCCTAGTGCTCCCCGAGGTGCGCTTCAGTTTAAACACATGGGCCCAGAACTGCCCCTTGCCGGAAAAACTCAGGAAGGAGCGTGGCTTCCGTGGCCTGGGCCCTTTATCCCTGACCACCCTGAAGTTAGAAACCAACCGACCCATATGAACTCGTCGGCTGAGGGGCAGAGGGTACAAAGGTTGCATGAAGCACCAGACAGTCATCATAAAAGAAAGAACTACTGGTTTCTAGTTAGAATATGAAGGAAGCCAACACAAAGGCAGTAAGTATTTTCATCTCCTGCGTGAGACTTCGGTATATTTTTATAAAAAATTCATAACTAATATACACTGTAGTTCATGAATAGGGATCTTCAAAATTTAGAATAAAAGAAACATTCCATTGTTTTGTTGCTTGACTTGGCTTTGGTAACATTGTCAGTCGCTAAATTTATTTTTGACTAATCTGCTCCAGTGTAAAAATCAACCACTCATTTTAACAGCGATGTCTGTGAAGTACTTTTAAATAGGGTAGAGGGGGAGTCCATCCTTTACCATAATTCCATGCTTTGTTACCAAAGCCCTACCAACTTAGTTGTGTACTGGTTTTTGTTCGTTTTGTTTTGTTTTCTGAAACAGGGTCTCGCTTTGTAATTCAGGCTGGCCCTGAGCTCAGCCTCCAACTCACATCACAGCAATCCTCCTGCCTCCGCCTCCCCAGTGCTGGGATTACAGGCGTGAGCCACCACGCCCGGCACTGTGGTATGTGGTACTGGTTGCTGCTGGACGTGAATCTCCACGCCTAGTATTGTTATGTGGTTACCGAGATGAAACCCGGGTCATTGCGCTTGCAAGACTGGTGCCAAAACCACTTAGCTAAATCCCGGGCTGTGTACTGGTTTTTAATGACAGCTAAAGGGGTTAGTTAAAGGTAGAACTGCTGTATCAGTTAAAACCCCTGACGTCCAACAAGCTGGTTAAATAAGTTCCTCCAGATTACTGAGCATTTGGCTTTTCATAGAAATGAAACTTAAAACATTTAGACTTTTATCACAAGTAATTTTTCAAATATATTTGCACTCTCTTCCTCTCGTCTATACTTAGTACCCTCTGTTCGTATGTTACTGAAAACTATTACAGCACTCATTTCCCGTCCGACGGACAGGCTTTTAATGACTTTAAAAAGTAGAAATAGGGATACAGGGCAGTGGTAGAGTATGTGCAAGTCCCTGGGTTCAGTCCTCAGCAACAGGCAAGAAAAAATGATGGGGGGAGGGGGGAAAGGATAAAGAAAAGTCTTCTACTATCCATTTGCCCCAGACTGCAGTCTCTGCAGTAGGTGGTATGTGTTGTTTTCAAGGGTAAAAGAGCGAAGGAAATTGGAGCACTGAGAGTAGCAATGAAGGTTGTAAAGTACGTCAGCGGCCGTCTGGACCTGGCCCAGGAATCCTTTCAGCAAGGGTAAATCTGTCCACTCCGCCGTGCATTTGGGGTTGGGTGAAAGAAGAGGGCGTCACGGGAGCAGAGTGGCGGCGCTGGGCTGGATGAGCCTTCAGTCCCGCGCGCGCTCAAACCCGGACTGGTCAGACGTGGGTCCCTCCAGTGTCTGAAAAGGATCAACACCTGGCCACGAACGAGTGAAGGTGCTAAAATAGTCCTCAGATGAGCACGCGCTGACAGATGCGTCCAGTGGAGGCTGAAGGTTTATTTTGTAACACGTTAGCGGATCAGAATCCTTGACCTGGAAGATGACCAGTCGCCGGCGCACGGATGGCAGTGGGGACCCGAAATGGAGGAAAAGAGTCCCGGTTTTAAATCCTCTTAAGTTTCATGTTGCTACTGCTAGGAATGTTTAACTGCAAAATTTTAGATTCTAGCCTCAACAATGATAGTTAAATTCCCCTGTCGTTGTGTGATACATAACAATCCTCCCCAAACACTGACAGTGACTTTATCTTCTGCCTGAGTTCTTGTATAATAAAAATTTCCCCCTAATTAGGGGTACTTGCTCTTTTGCTAAAGAGATAAGATCAGAAACTGTATAAAAATAATAATGAAGGCTTGAAATATTTGTGTCACTACTGTCATAAAAATTGTTGTGTTCTTACCACCCCTCTAACATTGAAGATTTTATTGCGTAGTTACTCCTGTTTCGTTTTGATCTGTTGCAGCAGACACTGAAGCCCGGCCCTCACCCTGAGCTCCATTTCCAGCCCCTCTTTGAGTAATCATTTTGTGACAAGCTGTAGTCAAGTTGTTAATTTGCCGAGCTGGGTTCAAGCTTTTTCAGCCTGCTGCCTCAACCTCCTAGAGCGCTGGGATTACAAGCATGTGCCACTGTGACCAGAGATGTTGATGATATTTTTAGGTTTAGTTTTTAGACAGAATCATGCTATGTATCCCAGGCTGTCCTTGCGCACGCACCCAAAATGCACACACTTACTTACCTGACCCACTTTAGAGTAACTTGAAGACATTTTCCCAGTTTCTTAAAATCTTCAGTATATAATTCCATAAAGAGAAAAGACATTCTCTTAGTTAAACACAATCTATTAACAAAATTTGGAACCCTAATGTTAATTATTAATACAGTTGTGTGTGTGTGTGTGTGTGTGTGTATTCCCAAGCACCAGGCTACATCTCCAGTTCCCAACTCCATTTTAAGAAGCTCGTTCAATGTTGCTACCATCCTGATTTTCCTTTGCTTTTCAGACTTTTAGTCTTCTTTTATCTAAAACAGTTCCTTATCTTTCCTTTGTCTTTCTAGACCTTGACATGTTTAAATAATATAGGCTAATATACAGGTGAAGGAAAAATTCCACCTGCTGAAGATTCATTGGAACAAACTTACAGATTAAATAGGAGAAAGAATATGCAAATTTATTAACATGTAAAAAGAGAAGGATCACAGATGTGTGGTTACTCACTAGCCCAAGAACATTTAGAGACTTATATACCTCCCCAAAGGGGAGGAGAAGAGTGGAGAAGGTCAGGGATATTTTAAAGTAGCTCAGTGAGCTTTGAAAATATAGTGGAACAAAAAGGGAAAAAATGAGAATGAAGTCATGTCATATTCTGCTACAAACTCTTAATGACGAATGTGATTATCATGTGTATTCATAATGTACCAATAAAGATAACTTTTTTAAAAAAAGAAAATATAGTGGAACAAAGTCTACTGGGCTGACAGAACAGACAACAGGATGTAAGTGATTCTCCATGGGACCAAAATAGAGGGCGATAGTGTGTGATAAGTTTGTGCAGGTGTTCAAGTGGCACCTGCTTTGTTCCTCCATTGTGAGTTATTTTCCCCTTTGTCAGTATAGGTAATAAGTAGAGAGATGCTAGAAATGCCTATTGCTTGTTATCAAACTTTACTCAAAGTTTTATGTCCATCATACTTTCAACATGTATGTTTATATTTTACTGCAGTGAGCAGACTTTCCTTTTCTCCATTTATCTATCTATTCATTAGTTTACCTGAGCAGGGACTCATACTTCCTTGTTTTATTCTGTGGACTTTCAGATCTGGCAAGGGTGAATCCCATCAGGCTGGGTCCCATCCGCATTCTAACACAAGTGTTTATCAACAGTGAACTTGGCTAACTGTCATAACTTGTTCTAAGCGGAACTTCCTCTGAGAGGAATACATGTCCTTCCTTTTCTATCAGTAGAATCTGTTTGTCCTTGCCTTCCTAGCCCTGACCACCCCCTACACTAATGGCTCAGCTGAAAGTGTTGGAAGAGTACTCTTTTTCAAGACTAGAGACTTAAAAGCTTAGTGCTCCCATTGAAAACAATTCTAAGTTAGACACAAACAAATGTATCAGGGTACTAGGATTACCACCTCCTGCCCCTTTGTAGAGATGGGAATATTTACTTTTAAAATTCCATGTCAAGGCTAAATCATGCAGTCCATGGAATGCAGAGCTGGGCAGTAGTCAAAAGGAGGAGGGCAGAGTATAATGGGGACAGGCACTGGAGGCTACAGGGCAAGTGGTATTGTCTTGCTACTTGACAAGAGTGCCTTGGGATACTTTATTATGCTACACATAGTTTTGTGTGTTTATTATATTTGCTGTTTAAACCATGAGGCTAAAAATGAATTAAGGAACCTATTCTGAATCTCTGTGGGCTAATAGCACAAGAGCAAATTCTGCTCTTATCTCTCTGACAAAGCCTGTTGTTTTACTTTTGATAGAGCGAAACAATTTTAGGCTGATCAGTTTTAATCTTTTACAATAAAAGCTAGAAAGTTGCTCTTTAAAAAGATGTTCTGCCCTTCCACTGGAACATTTCAGACATGGTAACTGAAATATACACTATTTTTTTGTTTTGTTGGTTCAATTTGTTTCTTTGAGAGAGCCTCTCACTATAGTTTGGGCCGGCCTTGAACTCACTGTGCAGCCCAGGCTGGCCTCCAACTTGAAACGGTTCTGGTGCCACAGCTTCTTGAGGGCTGGGATTCTAGGAGTGCAACCACATAGTCAGCCTTAAGTATTATATGTAGACAGCTGAGGTCCTAAGCTGGCTTTTTGTGTCTTCCTTTTCTTCTTTGAACTCACTTTGGTGAGTTCCTGGTGCTTTCTTGTTAGGAGTAGTTAGTTGTAAAGTTGTTATTTGCTTTTCTTCATGAAAAGTACTATTTTCCTTTTTACCTTTGCTCTGTTCTACCAGGAAAGTGAAATCATATACATTACTTATATGTTCAAAGACAAAGGTTCAAGATATGTTCTAACTGAATCTTGTTTCCCTATTTTTAGGTCACTATATTTTTACCAATTTTACTTTATTTTTCCTACTTTAAAATTTTTTCAATCATTTCCTACAAGGTTTTGACACTGAATTTCCCAGGAAAACTCCAAAATACTTAAACTATGTGACAAAACTATTAATTTTGACCCTACATTTTGATTTTAACAGTCTAGAGCTACTCTCACCTATTGAAAAGTTTTTCATATTTTCCAGTTATATTTACTCCTTTGACTAGACTTACCCCAAGTTACAGTTTCTTTTGATAGTGGTTTTACCTGTATTGGTTAATTGCTTATTCCTGTACATTCATTGTCGTGCCCTTGTACTATTCCATGGAGACTTACAACTTGGATTGCAGCCAGAGCAGCAGATCTGGTTTTTCTCTTCACAGGAAGAGAATTTTCCTTGAGTATGTCTGTGAGCCCCATTCATGCAGCAAGCAGATTAGAGTATGTCTTTCAGTCTTGACATTTTCTTAAGAAATCTCACAAGACCTACGATCCCAAGGAGGTGTAATTCTTGTACAGGTCATGCTGCACCGAGTACTCCAAGTGCACCAATGCTGAGGGCCACACAAAGTGGGTTTTTTTTTTTTTTTTTTTTAAGGTTTTTTGAGACAGGGTCTCGCTTTGTGGTTCAGGCTAGCCCTGAGCTCAGCCTCAAACTCACCTCACAGCAATCCTCCTGCCTCTGCCTCCCAAGTGCTGGGATTGCAGACATGAGCCACCACGCCCAGCACTGTGGTATGTGGTACTGATTGCTGCTGGGCGTGAGTCTCCACGCCCAGTATTGTTATGTGGTTACCGGGATCGAACCAGGGTCCTTGCACTTGCAAGACAGGCGCCAGAACCACTGAGCTATATCCCCAACCCCAGAGTGGGTTTTTGAGTCACTGGCTTATTACAAAGTTTTCATGTGATTCTTTAGTAATACAACGTGAATGCCTTTCAGAGTTTATTTGCAAGTCTCATTTTTCATGAACAAATTCCTCAAATGTCCTAAAGCTGTGGAAGAAAAGCAACAACTTAATTAACACCTGTACTCTGATTACTTTAATTATTTTTATTTTTATTTTTTTTAGGTTTTTGTTAGACAGGTTCTCGCTTTTGTGGTTCAGGCTGGCCCTGAGCTCAGCCTCCAACTCACATCACAGCAATCCTCCTGCCTCTGCCTCCCGAGTGCTGGGATTACAGGCGTGAGCCACCACGCCCGGCACTGTGGTATGTGGTACTGGTTGCTGCTGGGTGTAGGTCTCCACACCCAGTATTGTTATGTGGTTACCGGGGAATCAAACCCGGGTCCTTGCGCTTGCGAGACAGGTGCCAGAACCACTGAGCTAACTCCCCGGCCCCCATGATTACTTTAATTCTTGACCTGTTCCAAAGTGTGGTGATCTTACCCAGTTCAGTGGTACCAATACCACAATTTTTTTTTCTCTTTTCCTTTTTGAGACAAGGTCTCACTTTTGTAGTTCAGGCTGGTCCTGAGCTCAGCCTTGAACTCACAGCAATCCTCCTGCCTCTGCCTCTAGAGTGCTGGGATGACAGGCGTAAGCCACCATGCCCTGCACTGTGGTATGTGGTATTGATTGCTGATGGTGAGTCACTGTTCCCAGCATTGTTGTATGTGGTTACCAGGATAGAACTCGTGCCCTTGCACTTGCAAGGCAGACGCCAGAACCACTGAACTAAATCTTCATCCCTCGATACCACAATATTAATATGCTCTATTTCCTTCAAGCACTTACAGAGAATATGTTAGTCCAGTATGATTACCTTCCAAACTCTCTTTAGAGTTCAGGGGAGTAGGCTGCAGATTTAGCTCAGTGACACCAAACCTGCCTTGCAAATGCAAGTTCCTGAGTTTGAGCCCTAGTACCACAAAAAGAAAAAAAAAAAAAAAAAAAAAGTAGATTCAAGGAGGGATTTAAAACAGTATATGGAATGATGATACATTAATATACTGATATGTACATTATATATAATATGTATCATATAATATATATCATATAATATATCCTGGCCATGTGGTTAGGAAGGCCCACAGCATGAAGAATGATGAACTCTCTTCACTGGATGGGATGGGTTGCAGTGGTATCGCATCTGTCAGAAAGAGCAACAGCGTTTCATTGCACTATTTAAACTAATGAGACAGTAGACTGGCTTCAGGACATACTCAATAGCACCCTCAGGAGCCGGTGGAAGGACCTTCATGGACACAGTCCTGGCAGGTTTGGTTACTTTTTCTCCTTTTTGGTTGTAGACAGTTACTTTTCTGATACCCTATGTAGAGCTGTTTTTGTTTATTTATTCTTGTACAAGAGCTGATGCCTAGCTGGTGGGCTCTGTACTAGCCCTGCATGCTTGGCAGTTATTAGCAATAATCAGATCAGCACACTACAACTGAATGACATATAAAGTCAGTCACCATTTCTTCTTAGGATTAGAAAACTGCCAGTTCTGTATGGATCCTGGTCACAAGACTATAGTTTCTTCCCAGATCTTTGGAAGCTGGCTGGTGGCAGAAGCTCTTTAGAAAATGTGCCTGGGGAACTTATCTTTATCTGAATAATAATGACTTTTTAGGTCAAACCTAAAAGTGATACAGTACTTTAGAATCATGTTACTACAGAGTTCAGAAGTAAAGTTGTGTCTTGTCTGGAAAGTTGAGTAAATACCTGAACTCATATTTCTACTCTACTAGACAACCTATTGATGACTCAGAAATTCTTCTGTTGGTGAAAAAATGAATGTACATATTTCCATTATGTTAAGTATAAAAAGGTACAAACATAGTCATAAAAGTTTACATTTTACACAATTACAGCCAGGGATTTAGCTTAGTGGTTCCGGCTCCTTGCAAGCTCAAGGACCCAGGTTTGATCCTCCAGTAACCACATACAATACAGCAATCAGTACCACGTACCACAGTGCTGGCCATGGTGGCTGTAACCCCAGCACTCAGGAGGCAGAGGCAGGAGGATTGCTGTGATGGGAGTTGGAAGCTGAGCTCAGAGCCAGCCTGAACTACAAAGTGAGACTCTGTCTCAAGAAAAAAAAAATAGGGGCCAGGGATTTAGCTCAGTGGTTCCAGCGCCTGTCTTGCAAGCGCAAGGACCCGAGTTCGATCCCCAGTAACCACATATAATACTGGGCGTGGTGACTCACACCCAGCAGCAGTCAGTACCACATACCACAGTGCCGGGCATGGTGGTTCATGCCTGCAATCCCAGCACTGGGGAGGCAGAGGTAGGAGGATTGCTGTGAGGTGAGTTTGAGGCTGAGCTCAGGGCCAGCCTGAACTATAAAAGCAAGATCCTGTCTCAAAAAATAAATAATAAATAAAATAAAAAGAATAAAGAAAAATAAATAAATTTTACACAATTAAAAGGATTACCAGCAATAATAATAAAATAGAAAATTATAATAGTACACCGTAATAAACATCATTTAAAACTTATAAATTTTGTATTCCTAGAATTTTCCATGAAATCTTTCCAGATTGAAGTTAATCACAGGTAAACGCAACCATGATACATGAAGATATGGATGAGAGGGTAAAAGCCGTTGTTTTTTATTTTCTCCTCCATACTTCTCTGACCCATGTATTTTCCTCTCAAAATCTATTTCTTTAAAAGGGAATTTGTTGGAAATGTGAAAGAACAAAATATAGAGTATGACACAAACAAGAAAGTAAGCGCCTAAGAGAAATTCAGCTCCTACAGAGACTCCAAATTTCTGCCGTCATTCAACAAATACCTTCTGGGCGTGTTATGCAGTCATCTAGCAAATAAGTACAATATGCTGAGTCAGACTGAGCCCTGCCCTGGGAAGCCAAGCCACTCACATTCTCACCATGCCATTCACAAACTGCCAAAAGAAGAAGGAGGCTTAGAAGATTATATCTGAGCCAGTACTTAGGGGCTGTGTAGACCTGTTATAGAAGCAAATAATCTGTATGCTATATAAATAATCTTGTGTATACACAATTTTATATTGTTTTTGCAAAGCTGGGGATTGAAGATAAGGCCCTCATAAATATGATGTACTTTATTAACTAGTCACACCTCAGCCCTTAGGCAATTTCTAGAAAACAAATAGAAATCCATTATTTCAACAACTATATCAATAGCTTATGAAAGAACCAATTATTGTTTGTTTTTTTGGCTGGTTTTTGCTGCCTTTGAACTCAATATGTAGCCCAGGCTGGCCTCCAACTTACAGTGATCTTCCTGCCTCAACTTCCTGAGTGCTGAGTTTTCAACCAGGTATCACCACAATCACCCACAGAATTCAGCTTTGTTTTTTATTCAAATACAGAGTGAGTAGACATTTTTAAAGTCTCAGTCTCAAATGACAATGCCTTTAAAATTATTTTCTTCATCGATTTGTACAAACCTTGCAGGAACATCAATATCATAAACAATTTTATCTAAATCTTATGGGAAATTAGTTAATAATATTCTTTGGGTGGAAATTAGAAGAAGAAGAAATGAGAAGAAAAGGGAACAATGAATCCCAATCCTGGGGTGCTGAGAGGGTGACAGACTCTAGATGTTTATTAGAGGAGTTGGAATGTGTACGTGGAATTGTGCCAAGTAAACTAGAGTTACAGAAGAGCAGGAGACACACAGTTCTATGGAGAATTAATGACCTTCACATTTATGTTGCCAGTCTATAACATTAGAAAAATATGTTGCTTTCTGGACAAATGGTTTTCTGTAAATGAAGTTAGTCTCATACCATATTGAAAGTACAAGCAAGCAAATAGACTGTTTCTGAAGTTTGGTGGCTCCAGTTGCTGGCATCATAGGACACAATTTCTCAGAGAAGCAATGTAACAAGTCTTCAGTTTCTAACTAAGACAAAAGTTGAAGGACCTCACATTTGGTGCAGGTGCTGCTCTATAATATTTTCATGTCATTCCCATCACTGTCTAGCACCGCAATTGGCACAAGAGGAAACCAAGGCCCAGAGTGTGCCTTTTTTGGCACCAGGAATTTGGTGTCTGTAGATTTTCTCTGAGGTCCACTATCCAAAGCTGTTGTTTCAACTTCCTTTAGTCCCTTGTGAATCTGAAGTGATTAAATTGGGCTTGTTGTCCTTGTAACGCTTTTAAGAACTCCCACAAAGCAGAGTCATTGTCTTGATTCCACAGCTGTCAGGATACTTGCCTACTTTTCAGAAAATTCAGGAAAACCTAGGGAAATGCACCTGTGCATTCAAAGCCACTCTGTATGTAAAAACCTCAATGATAAAGGTGATTATCACAAATATGAGAAGATACGCCAGACCAATAATCTCACAGTGGCAGAGGAAGGCTATAGGGGCTGGGGCTGTTGCTTAATGTTGTTTTACAATAATGTAGACAAAACAAAGTTCGAACTCATAACCACCCACATGCAGGTGTACGTGTACGTACATGTGTATGTGTAAATGCCTGCATTCTCCAGAATGCCTCTCCTAACTCTGAACTCTCCTCTTATCTATTAATTCTCTCTTGTTTCTCCCTGTGTAGGGATTAAATATCATGAGCAAGATCAACTCAACTGAGTCTGCCATGGTGAATCTGGGTTGCAAAGATAAATTCCCTAAATCATAACAGCTCAGGGGTAAGGAATGGAATGTAAGAGTTAATGATTTGGCATTTTCCAGAGTCTTAACTCCTACGTACTTTCCAAATGTTGCTGAGTTTCTGTTGTAACAGTGTGTGCCTGCCCAGCCAGCCAGCTGTAGTCAGCGCCTTTGAGTGAAGCGGGCCATGCATGTTTTCTGACTTCGAAGGACTTTCAGTCTCCCTGAGAAAGGTTCCCAGACCCCAAGTTCCTTCCAATCTGTTCTGCCTTTGCTTCTGCTTCTTCCTTCTAAAAATCGCCTGCTAACTTACTCACAGGGACACCAGCAACATGTATTGGGGGAAGACTGTGGTGGGAATTATAGGATAATTATAATTAGCTTTTGATAAAAGCTATTTTAGGAAGGGAACTTAAAGCTACCCTGACTTAGTGCACTGTGCTCAAACTGGGCAAATGATAGGAAGAAAGTCTTTCATCATGCCATGAATTTCAATACTGGCGGACAAAAATAGCTTAGGGCATTCAGGAAATAGATATTTTCCATAAAAGAATGTCCTATGGTTCCAGGGGCCGGATTAGTACCCACAAATACTTTTGTAGCTGAAGGTTTTTACCCAAAAAGAAGAAAAACATTACTGCTTCAGGGGCTTCGGTGGGTGGAGAGAAACTAACACAACCCTCGTGTATATTTAGAACGCGTGCTTATCCTCCAGGCAACCAAGGGACAGAGGGCACCTAAGGATACATCCAAGATAGAAGTCATCGTGTTACCAAGTTCTTGTGGCTCAGTTTCAGTTCAGAGGCTAAGAGACAAAAAATCATGCAGTGTCATTTTGGAATAGACTCGGAGCACTTTGTACTATTCCATATCATTTTTACCCTCTTGTTATTCTTGGACAACTTATACTAGTAACTGTAATAACTAACATTTATTCACCCTGACTAAGCTTTGCTCTGGATCGACTGATTATTTGTTTCACTCTTACAATAAGCTTGTGTACATTCTCCCTTTCATGAAACTGAAGCACAGAGATGCCTGGGCCTTACTGATAGCATACTATCTTATGTGACATAATACAATTATTTCAAAACTTAGTAGCTGACAGCAATCATCATCTTGTTACCCCTTGTGGTTCTGGAAGCTGACTGGACTTAGCTAGGTGATCCTCACCTACTGATCATTACCAAGCATTAGCAGCCATGGAGGAATTGTTAGATAAAGTGCATACCTGCGGTTGTCCTCAATGTTTCCTCCTTCACGTGTCTGTTGGCTGAGACTCTAGATGGGACTGCCACTTAGAACACACACACACACAGCCTGTCCATGTGGCCTAAAACACTGAAGCTGGACTCCAAAGGGAAGAATCCCAGGAAACCAGGTAACACATGTATTGCTTTTACAGGCTTTTTTATTTTTCCACTTTGAATTAATTACTAGATGACTAGAAATTACAAATATAGTAATGCAGTCTAGTGAACCCTTTGCTTGGCTTGTCTTACGGTGGGATCTTCTATACCGCCAGACTAGTATCAGAACCAAGAAATAGATGTTTATACAATACTGTTAACTAGACCACAGAACTTAATCTGCTTTGTCAGTTTTTACATATGCTGATTTGACTGTAAGTCTGTGTTCCCCTCCACACCCCTTGGCACTTGCAGCCACCTCTCCCTACCAGCTCTCACCCCTGTCCACTGGTTTGTTTTCTGTCCTTGTTGCTTTGCTCTTTCAAGACTGTCATATAAGTGAAAGCATACAATATGTTACCTTTTGAAACAGGCTTTTTTCACAAAACACAATGTCTCTGAGATCCCGATCCCTTCAATTGCAAATGTATCAGTAGATTATTCTTTCACTCAGGAGTATTTCATGTGTGACTTTGTGAGACTTAGTCGTGGAAGTGACAATTTCACTCCTATTACAATTGCACGCTTGTGTAGATTCGTGAGGAGGGAACTTGACACTTGCCTGCTCCCCTTGATAAAAGTGCTGCCATTGTCCCTGTCCAATCAGAGCGCAGGAACTCTACAGAGGGGAAGACTGCACTCTTCAGAAGGGAAGTGGTGAAGGTACAACTCAGACCGCAGTAGTCAGACTCTCGAGCCCGTTTCTGAGAACAACAGCTTGTGCCATCTTCCTACCACTCTTCCTGTTACAGTGGGAATGGATTTTTTACACAGTCTGTCAAAGAATATGCTGATAAGCACATGTTAAATATATGGCACTGATTTTGTTTAGATTTAAGACTTCGGAGACAAATAGGAAATTAAATCCTGCATGTTTGTAGGAGGAAAATGATAGTAAGAAACATTTAAGTGAGCAGCCTGAAAGAAAAAAAAAAGATACAACTCATTTTTCACTCTACAAAATTTCATCTCTTAACTTTCTATCTACTGGATATTCTCCAGGAATTTTTCTTACCTAGGAAGACCTCTATACTCACTAGGGTTGAAACCACACTTCTATTCTAGATCTGTTTCTCAAGTCCTGTCCTGTCTTCTGCTAGCTAATTTGTAGAGATTTTGTTCTAAGATCCTGGAACCAAAAGATGTCTTCAAGTACAAATGAGGTATCTCGCCTGCCCTCAGGGTCATCACTGGATATGAGCATATTGTGTGAACTGAGCAGTTACAACTTCACACCCACTTGCCAAGGCTAGGCCTTTGTTGTGCTTCCCAATCTTAACCCACATAGTAATGCTAGGCAGCTATGCCATCAACCTTTCTCCCACCAGTTCTATAAACATTTCAGTGCTTACACAAGCAAAGACCTTTGCTGAGGGCTAAAAGCTCAAGTACTTTCACAATGACCCTAAGGAACTTTGAGAGGAGTCATCCAACTAAGCAGAGGACACCACATGACATAAATAAATGACAGAACATGTCCAGGAAGCATAGCCTGGATGAGAGGTGAGAAAATGGCTCTTAGGAAGCATTTCCCAGGGATGAGTTTCTTGAGCTGAATTTGTAAAGGGTAAACAGGACCTGGCCAAAGGAATAGAGGGACTAAGAGAAAGAAATAGCAAGCATGATTCTGGCGATGGGCAGCCATCATGTAGTGGTGACTCTAGGCCACTCTTCATTCTATAAGGACCTCTGTGTGACTTGGAAAATGGCGTCCTTACCCCCAAAGAAAAGGAACTGGTATTAGTTTTCTAGGATTATTATAACAGGTTACTACAGACTTGGTCGTTTAAAATATGAGAAAATTTCTCGCAGCTATGGAAGACAGGAGTCTAAGAAAAAGCCACGGGTAGGAGTGGCTCCTTCCAGAAAGTCTGAAGGAAAATCCATTCTGTGCCTCTATTCTGGTCTCTGGATGTAGCTCTGCACAGCTGGTAGGTGTACTTCCCTCCCATCTCTGTCTCCATTTTTGTTTTTGAATGAAGAAATACTCCACTGTTCCTTCCCTGGCTGTGTCTTTTCTTCTTACAGAGACAATTGGCACTGTAATTAGGACCACCTCCTTAATCCAGAATGATCTCCTCAAGAAGTTCTTTACCCATTCCATTTTCAAAGATCCTTTTGCAAAATAAGTCACATCTATAGCTGTCAGAGGCCTATCTTGTTTGGGGTCCACAACTCAAGCCATTTTAATCTTCTTGTTAGATGAAACATCTCAGTCAAGAAGGGTCTGGAAAACAACATAATATATATGTGCATCACAGGAGACCTGGCAGTGGGGACTGAGGCTTGTCCTATGGTAATAACTTCAGAGAGTGGTGCTGATTTTCGCTTCAGCTACGTTTAAAGTGAAAAGCCTGAAGAAATATCAAAGTGGAACTTCTTCAGAACAATATAGTTGAGACTTCCGTATGAAAACAGCTCAGTTTTAAAGATGCTGTGTTACTCTCCCAAGATAAAAAAAAAAAAAGTGAAAA
>PVIR01024409.1:0-25952 GCA_004026965.1 Petromus typicus | reverse complement strand
TTTCCTCTTTTTCTATGACCAAAGAGCCCATTCTCCTCCCTGTCAGCCCAGGAGGCCCATCTCTCCGCCTCTCGCTGCCTCATTAGTTGCTCCTGGCCCCTTCACAGCCTGCATCCCGCTGTGCTCTTGATTATTTTGACCTAGCTCATCTGGGGCTTTCAATGAGCCAGTAGTTTCCTTACTCATGGGATTCTTTGTTCTCAGCCCAGAGAATTTCTTTCCAACAATTCATCTGCAAACAAATCCTTAAAGTAAAATATATATATATATAGTGTCTGAGTACGGTTAGTCTAAAATAGAAAAGCAGCAGCCAGTATGATTTAATGCCAAAATGGGAAAAGAATCCAGACACATGTCTACTCAAAGACTATCGTAAGACTCATTCCTCTTCCTTCTTTGGCTGTCTTAGAATCTTCACCATGAACTTTATCTTAATTTTTTTTAAAGGTTTTTTGAGACAGGGTCTCACTTTGTGGTTCAGGCTGGCCCTGAGCTCAGCCTCAAACTCACATCACAGCACTCCTCCTGCCTCTGCCCCCTGAGTGCTGGGATTACAGGCATGAGCCACCACGCCTGGCACTGTGATATGTGGTGCTGATTGCTGCTGCTGGGGTGAGTCTCCACACCCAGTATAGTATGTGGTTACCGGGGATCGAACCCAGATCCTTGCTCTTGCAAGACAGGTGCCGGAACCACTGAGCTATATCCCCAGCCCAACTTTATCTTAATTTTTTTTTATTCAATCATAGAATTCCAACCGATGTCAAACATTTTATTGTATTTCAGTCCAATGCTAGGTCTCTGAAAAGCATAAATGGGATTTACAAGTGCACTATCTATGCTTTAAATCTTTACACTAAATAATGTGGCCAAGGAAAATTCAATGATAACTTACATGAAAGAACAAAGAATGAAACAAAATCCTGTCTAGCTCCTCTCCTCTCTAAGTCAAAGTTTGGCAAAATACAGCCCATATACCTCCAGAGTGTTCTTGATGCTTGAGTAGATGTGTGTTCATATGTATAAACCTGGTCAAGACACTGGCCATTTGTTCATGTAGGAGACAGAAAAACTAAGCTTTCTGGGCCGGGGATTCAGCTCAGTGGTTCCGGTGCCTGTCTTGCAAGCTCAAGGACCCGGGTTTGATCCCCGGTAACCACACACAATACTGGGTGTGGAGACTCACCCCAGCAGCAACCAGTGCCACATACCACAGTGCTGGACGTGGTGGCTCACGCCTTTAATCCCAGCACTGGGGAGCCAGAGGCAGGAGGATTGCTGTGATGTGAGTTTGAGGCTGAGCTCAGGGCCAGCCTGAACTAAACTACAAAAAGTGAAACCCTGTCTCAAAAAAAAAAAAAAAAAAAAGAAACAGAAGCTTTCTTTTCCTCAAATCAGCATGTGTGTCATTCTGCCAAGTGGAACACTTGGTGAGTTCAAGAACCCACAGGAAGTGACCTGCCCTCCTCTCCCTGGAGGAGAAAGAGAGCATGTTCATAACCCTTTTGTCTAGAAATATTACAAAAGAACAATCAGAGGAGCTAAGCAAAGTTTCTTTTTCACTCCAGCATCTTTGTCTTCAATCCAATTATTTTGTGAATTTAAAACAAAGTCTGTGCCGCTATTCCCTCGGATTGTGAACAATCTTCGGAGCAGAATAGTCACCACAAATGCCAAACCTACCCAGTGCTAACTGAAAAGAAACTGCGTTACTAAAATGAGTGACTGCTGTGTGTCACTTACTTTCCTGTTGGTAGGAAAAAATGCTAGATGTGCATGACTTTACGGAGGACAGACTTATTTTGTTTCCCGGCTTCACAGTGCTCAACCCGTGAACGATCAGCTTATTGGCCAGCTCCAAGGCAGAGGCACCGAGCAATGACACGGAAGAGAGAAGCCACTGAGGATGGCATGGAAGCCGGAGAGTAGAGAGATAAGGAAGGGCAGAATTGGGACAAGAATACACTCTCCAAGGTCAAACCACTCCTGACCCACCTCTACTACCAGGTCCTGTCTCTTACCAGCGTATTTAGCTCTGCATTCAACAGTGGGTTAATCCAGGATCCAATCACCTTTTCAAACCCTGCCTTTCGGCAAAGGCCTTTGAGGTTACATTCTAGATATAAAGCAAACAGACAGGATGTTTCTGTTTTTGACCCCAAGAGTGTCTGCTCTCCAGTTTTGCCTTTTCGGTCTTAGCATTTCTCCGTTACTGTTTCTCTAGCTAACTCTTGGCCTTCACCTCCAACTTGTCCAGAGCCAACCTAGTTTTTGTTGGGCCTGTATGCATTTGCCCAGTGTTCTTGCCTTCTAGCCCATCCACTGATGTTTGAATCTAATCTCCCTGAAACAATATTGGTGGCTCAAACATGGAGATGGAGGATCAGCACTGATACACCCTCGGCCTGTGGCTGGAATCCATTAAGTGGAATAAAAAGATAAAAAGAACTGTAGCTCGGCCTTCATTTACTCTGCCTCTTAATGCTGTGTGATGGAATTTTATTTTTAAGCAAACAGAAAGTTTATTTGGGCTTAACTCAGATATTGAAAGAAGAAACTGTGTTTGTAGAAAAAAGAGGGAAAAACCCAGTTTTGATGCTAGTGAAGGGATGGAGCTATCCCTGTGGCGGACAGTGGGAGTGCTCCTGTGACCTTCCTGCTTCGCAGCCCTGCTCTATTTTCTGAGTGTTCTGGGGACTTTTCCCTTTATTCTTCCGCAGCCGAAGGTACAGCGTGGAGCCTGGGAGAAGCGCAGCTTCCTTACTCTTCATCTGGAAAAAGAAGACAGACTGGGAGCAGGAGAAAGGCTTGTGTGGTTTACGCAACTTCTAAATCCTGGCTGTGTACATTAAAAAAAATTTTTCTGATATCTCATGAAATCTAGTGTACTTCACTCTAAAAATGACACAGAGAGGGGTTCAATGCCTTTTGTAAAAGTTAAGAAGTGGGAATGAAGGCAGATTCATCTGCTGAAGTGCACTGCCTTGAAGTCAGTTTGTGCAAGGACTTAACTGGACAGCGAGGATCTTGTGACATTGGGGACTCAATGTCCTGGCCAAATCTTCATCAAAATATGTTTACAGGGGGTGGGGGATTTAGCTCAGTGGTTCCAGTGTCTGCAGGGCAGCACAAAGTCCCAAATTCAGTCCTCAGTAGCATATATCACAATACCCTGTAATCTCATCACTTAGGAGGCAGAGGCAGGAGGATTGCTATGAGTTCAAAGCTCACCTGGGCTGTATAGTGAGTTCAAGGCCAGCCTTAACTACAAAGCAAGACCCTGCCTCAAAAAATACATATATATTACATAAAATATACACATATAATATATAAATGGGGCCAGGAATTTAGCTCAGTGGCTTGGTCACCTGCCTTGCAAAGGCCCAGGTTCAGTCCCTGGTAACCACATACAACAATGCCAGGCATGGAGGCTCATTTCTACCAGCAATCAGTACCACATACCACAGTGCCAGGAGTAGTGGTTCACACTTGTAATCCCAGTACTTGGGAGGCAGAGGCAGGAGGATTGCTGAGTTCAAGGCTAAGTTCAGGACCAGCCTAAACTACAAAATGAGACCCTGTCTCAAAAAAACTAAAAATAAATTTTAAAAAATGTTTACAGAAACAGCACAAACAAAATGAAACAGATTATTGTTTGACATTCAAAAGTCTTCTAATTTAGACTCCATCTTGTGCTAAACAATTTACTGCAAAGGAATCACTAGATGTTTGAAGTTAAATTTCATGTGCTCCAACAATCCCAGAGGCTAATAACCTCCTCTGATATTCTTTCTCAAATGATACAGCAGTGAGACCAGAAAATTTATGGGCATCCAAAGCCCTAGGAATTTTGGCTTTATCAGATATGAAAGTCTTTCCTAGTGGATGCTATGTCTTTTTGAGGAAAAGCATTTTTCTGTTTTGTGCTTGCTGGCATCCCATGTTGGATAGGGATGGAGATGTTCAGTATCACATGAGAAGCATGTAGTAATTACCTGTATGTGGACTGTCCAATACATTTCCTGACCCTAACTTTCCTGAAAGAGACTAACCCCATATAATATTTTTACTTACAGAGGAAAATTTAAACCATAAGTTAACAAGATGATTGGGTTGACTTCAGATTTCATCTATCAGCTTTATCATTCTTCCAAACTATAAATGACACCCTCCCATCTTTTTCTGGGCAAAGTTTTATGCAGACTGCAAAGCAACTCTAGGAGGTGTGGTGATAATGAGACAGCTACTTCCGCAAGGCCTCAGAGGCACAGGATGAGGCTCAGACTTCCCCCATGGGTATGAATACACCTTCATAACCACCTGCTCTTCTCTACCCAGCCCATCACTTCAGACATCCTCACTGCCTTCCTCACATACAGAATAACAAGTCTAAAATGACTTACAACATTGAATGCTAATTATCTTATGCAGGAGGGAATGCAGATACAGCAGTATGTCTTTGGTGTAGTAGATCAGATACCACTGTCCTTATTCTGCCCAGAGGCAGCAGGCTCAGTGATCAGAAAACTTACTGGAGCACCCAGTGCCAACAAAGGATGCAACTCAATTAGCTCAAAATCTTTACAATTTTACAGTTGGAATGGAGAGAGACAAATCCCAGAAGACTCTTGAAGGAATCAGGATATGCATAATGATGCCGGTAACCAGAGATTTACAGGGTTGCCTTTTGATTACTATTTAGTACCAAGTGCAAATAGCTTTGAGAAAAAGTCACCCCAGAAAACACCTCCTGTGAGTGGAACCATCAGCCCCCTGCACCTGTGGTTGGCATATGACCACACAGGACACTGCAAGGATGCTGCCTAATTTTCTTTAGTAGTACCAATTGGGTTATGTTTAGCACATTTTGTAACCAGTGAGAAATCATATTTTTTATATTTTTTACCCAGTGCTAACAGTAAGACAGGTAACATATGGATATGTGTAAACTAGTCAGTGGCATGTTATTTAGAAAAATAAAAGGAAAACAATGAATAAGGGCCAAATAGGTATAACTACAAGTTTTCAAAGATTTATTTCTACCACAAAATTATAAATTCAATCAAAATTAGGATGTTATTATTTGCAATTAGTTGAATTTACCTAATTTAATGCAGCAGGTAGCATAGCATTTAATGTTCTATAAATATTCAATAACTGTCACAGGAGCACCTAGGAAAGTAGGAAAGGGTGTGGGACAAAATAAGAATGTTTGAGGAGACAAGAGCCAAAGAAAGCGTTAGAAGTCATAGTAGAATAGCACTTCCAGGAAGAAGCTGGTGACCATCTGCAGAGTATCTACAAAACTGCAGCCTTTTTAAAAAAAAGAATAGAATTATAAGATATAATCCTTCCACTTAAATTGTATACTTCAGTGCTTTTAGTATTTTGATAGGATTGTGCAAAGACAATCTAATTTTAGAATATTTTTATTCCTGAAGAAGAAAGCCTAAACCCATTAGCTGCCTCCTTCCCTCCCAATCTCCTTTAACCACTAAAGTAATTTGTTACCATACATTGCCTTCTGCATATTTCATGTAAATCAAGTCATATAATATCTATTCATCTTCTATTTATCATTTTTTCAAGGCCCATTCATGATGCAATATATAGTGATACTTTCTTCCATTTTTGTGGTTAGATAATATTCCCTTATATAGATTCACATTTTATTTGTGTGCATTTGGATTTCCCAGGTTTTTATTACTATAAATAATGCTGCTATGAAAAATATGTCCTCCAGACTCTGTGTGATAACTATGTTTTTATCATTTTTTTTTATTAAGGTTTTTTTGAGACGGGGTCTCGCTTTGTGGTTCAAGCTGGCCCTGAGCTCAGCCTCAAACTCACATCACAGCAATCCTCCTGCCTCTGCCTCCTGAGTGCTGGGATTACAGGCGTGAGCCACCACACCCGGCACTGTGGTATGTGGTAATGATTGCTGCTGGGGTGAGTCTCCACGCCCGGTATTGTTATGTGGTTACAGGGGATCAAACCCAGGCCCCTGAGCTTACAAGACAGGTGCCAGAACCACTGAGCTATATCCCCAGCCCTGTTTTTGTTTATCTTGAGCATAGACCTAAGAATGAATTACTGAGTAAGATGGCAACTGTTTAACATTATGAAAAAGTACAAAACTCTTTTCAAAATGCCTATGACATTTTTTTGAGACAGGTCCCACTTTTAGTTTAGGTTGGTCTTGAGCTCACCTATGTAGCTCAAGTTGAATTCAAGGCCATCCTTCTGTCCTAGCCTTCTGAAAGATGTTATTACAGGCATGGGCCATCATGACTAGCTAATAGTTTATAATTGCAGTAATACTAGATGGTTATTGCAATTTTTCTACATTCTTGCTAACACTTGACAGAAATCAGTTTTTTGATAACAGCATCCTGTTATGATGAAATAGTATCAGATTTTTACTTGCATTTCCTTAATGTAAAATGTGGTTGAGCATCTTTTGATGTGCTTATTGTCTTTTGTCATATTCTTTAGAGAAATACCTGTTCAGAGCTTTTCCATATTTTGTTTACCTGGATCATTTATGTTTGTATAGTGAAATCATATGAATTTACTATATATTCTGGATGCATTCTTTCATTAAATGCATAATTTTACAATATTTTCTTTGACCTAAGTTCTCTGTTCAGTTTTTCTGTTATTTTCAGTCCAATGTGTTTTGGTTTTGATGTTGTATAATTTGTTCCCTTTCTCTGTCTGCCTGCCTCTCTCCTTTCCTTTCACCAGCTTTGGAGTCATACCCCAAAAATCTCTGCCTAATACAAAGTCACCAGTGCTCTTATGTTTTTCCTAATGCCTGGTTACCCATTTTGAGTTACTCCACGTGTGCATATGAGGGTACTGTCCACGGTCCAGTTTCTTGCATGTAGATATCTAGTCATCCAAGGAACACTGGTTGAATGGACAGTTCTTTCAGTTAAGGAATTGTCATGAATTCAGTTAAGTGCTCAGGTAAAACCTTACTTTTGGACTTTTAATTCTATTCCAATATTCATTATATTCATATTTATGTCAGTATCACAGTGTCATTATTATCATAGATTTGCAGTGAGTTTTGTAATATAATAATTAAATGTGAGTCCTAGTTTTCTTTGAAAATCATTTTGGTTCTGTGGGTCACTTGTACTTACATAGAAACTTCAGAATCAGCAACTCTATTTATACAAAATGTCAGATGAGATTTTGACAAAGATTGCTTTGAATCTGTAAGCTTGGCTAACAAAGACATCTTAATCATGCTTAAATTTTCTGACAATGATCAGATAATATTTTCCATTTATCTTAATCTTTAATTTCATTTAATTATATTTAGTAGCATTTGAAGTACTTATCCTTAAGTACTTTGTTCTTTTTGGTGGTTATTTTATATGTAATTATTTTAATTTCTTTTCAGAATGTTCATTTTATTGTGAATGTAGAGAAAATTAATCATTGCATTTTGATGTTATAATTTACAATTTTACTAATTATCTTTATTGATTCTAATAACATGTTTACTCCTTCATATTTTCTATTTTTACCCTGCTCCTACAGCTTCTGCTTAGGAGTGGTTCATCCCAGGCCTGTAGCCTCCTGTTGCCGAAGCATTCCACCAAGAAAATCCTCAAGTGTTTTATCCTATTTTATCACACAGGATTGAAAAAATACAGATGCTCAGGGGTCATATTTAATAGCAGTAAGGATTTTACTGTTTCACAGAGGTCCATCTTATGTAGAATTTGCTTTGTTCCCCTTTTGTTTTCCTGTAAGTGTGTAGCTGTGATTAAAATGACTATTAGTGTAGTTCATTTCCATCAGTTTGTTTTGTGCTTTGATTTGCAGTTTTACTTTTCATAGTTTTTGAATGACTAGTACAAAAGTCAGGGTAATTAAGAATAAAATCAGTATATAGAATTTAAAAATTATCTTCACTTTTAGGGACCACTAAAAGGATCTCAGGGGCTCTATGAAGTGCATGCTAACAGCGGATGCACTATGCCCCTGGGAGAGGTTAGAGCAAAGGCGAGAAAGGGAGAAGTTTCCTCATGTGACCAAAGTCATAAATGTACAGATGGGAAGCAAGTAATGTGCGTTTCCTGATTTTTTTTTAATTTTTAAATTTAAATCTTCATTGGTGCATTATGATTACACAACATCATCACATTCAACATTGAGAGTTTGTACCAGAATATGACATGACTTGATTCTCGTTTTTCCCCTTCCCCCTGCACTGTAACCCCTTATCCCCTATATACATAACCTTTGTTTCCTTTTTTATTACTGTCACATTGTTTTTCCCCTTGTTATTTACCCCTACACTTTCTTTCCCTTTCAATATTTTCTATTATTTCCTGAATTTTAAGAAAAATAGTTTGCTGAATATTTACATAGATCCCATGGAGTAAAAAAAGAATAAAATATCAAATGAGTATATCAGAAAAAGGGGAGACCTGAAGTTTGGACTTGTATTCAGGAATCCATAGGGTAATTTTGTTGTTTTGTTTTCCTTGGTTTGATTTGGTCCGTGATCTCTTAAGTCAAGTGTAATTAAAGGGCATCAGCATCGTCTGTCACTCCTTAACCCAGGTTGAAGGGCCTCCCAGGCATGTGTGGGTGCTTAGCCCACACTGTTTTTTTTTTTTTTTTTAGGTTTTTGGAGACAGGGTCTCACTTTGTGGTTCAGGCTGGCCCTAAGCTCAGCCTCAAACTCACATCACAATCCTCCTGCCTCTGCCTCCCAAGTGCTGGGATGACAGGCATGAGCCACCACGCCCGGCACTGTGGTATGTGGTACTGGTTGCTGCTGGGTGTGGGTCTCCACACCCAGTATTGTTATGTGGTTACTGGGGAATCAAACCCGGGCCCTTGCGCTTGCAAGACAGGCGCCGGAACCACTGAGCTAACTCCCCGGCCCTAGCCCACACTGTTTTAAGTGGCATTATAACTCAAAGAACTCAGGGAATCTGATGGATCAGGAGGGGTCCACATTCTGTGTTACTGAGATTTTTGTCATCATAACAAATTATCAGAGATCATCAGCTGACAAAAGTTGTATTTTAGCTCACAGTTTGGAGGTTCCAATCTGAGAGAGTTTCGGCACAGTTTTCTTGGGCCTGTGGAGAACCACTGCAACAAAGTTTGAGTGCGTGGCAGAGCAAAGCTTCCCATTTTGTGAACAGAAGATAGAAGGGGAAGAGTTGGAGGCAGTCCTGCACCCCCTTGAAGGGCATGCCCCAGGGACCTTGCACTGAATGTGCTCCTCAGTGGTCTTATCATTTCCCAGGAGTGCCTCACCGTGGGGATCACAACTTCAATACATGTGCCTTTGGAGGTCCAACAACATCCAAACTACAGCAGCCATTTGACCAACTGATACAGACTGACGTTAAGATAATGCATTGTGTACTGATTCCAAAATAACCAATCACTTTTAAATGAAGTTTAAAACATCATAGAGTAGCCAATAAAGAGCTTCCCATAGGAACCAAAGAAACAAAATTATCAATAAAATGAAAACTCCTCTTAATGAGAAAAATATACCACTAGTTTTTAAAAAGTTAAATCTCGGCCAGCACTATAGCTCAGTGGCGCCACACCTACCTGGCAAGTACAAGGTCTCGTGTTCAATCCCTGATACCACCACAAAAAAAAAAAAAAAAGAAAAGAAAAGTTCAGGTTAAGCATTCCTTTAAAAAAAAGTTAAATCTCATTTTATTGCATATAATGCCAAGTGAATCAAAAGAACTGAAACTTTCCGACCCCAGGGACTTGATGTAGGACTTTGAAAATTCTCTTCTCTCTTCCTGTGATATAGGCACAACTTGCATGTCAAGATGTAGAAACAGAGATATGGAGGATGAAGGAGTGAAGGAGATATGTATGTGAGGTTCCTGCTCACTAAAGTGATGGAAAGGACTGAATTTGCACCAACTGGTCCAGCCACCAGAGAAATCAACTGTTCTTGTTGATGAGGCTGATATCTTGATATCTGGTAGGCCATGTTCTACTCTGCATGATCTATCATTTCATTTCTTTTTACCCACATTCTTGCTGACTATTAAATCAGGCCAGAAGGATCATCTATTGATCTACATTTTCTCTTTGTATAGTCAGTCAGCCTGATACTGTGCAAGATTATCTACTGCTGGCCAATTTTGCCTCTCTGGAGAAAATTATGCTGTGTGTTCACAAGTTGAGATAGTAACCTACCAAAGGTATTTATACTTTCTTATTTTCCAAGTGAATGGTGACAACAAGCAAATAACAATTTTCCATTGATTTCTCTATAATGTATTATATTTATATAAAGCAATATGCCTAATTAAATATTCTTTGTAAAAATCTCCTTCTAAAATGAGTATATCTTTAGACTTTTTCCCCTTGACTCCATGGTTTCAATTTTCCTTTCATTGTCTTTTGATTTGGTATCTGTTAAGTATAATTAAGATAAGGACTTTATTTTTACTCTTTTTATAGACTCTGTAACTTTGTTTACCAAAACTGAAGCAGAAATAATGTCAGGACATAGGTATCATCATCCTTCCTCTTTTAGGTATCCACTGTCTGATAAAAACATGTTCTTGAAAGGTCAGGTAATGAATCTCTTGAAGAAGAATAGTTTCAAGGTGGATTTAGAAAGTAGGATAATATCATCTGTATTCAGATTTATTCAGTTCCCTTTTCACTGAATGGGAAGAAATGAGAGTAAGGGAAAGAGTGGTCTTTGCTCAGGGTTTACAACTAGAAATAAAGATTAGGAAACTAGGAGAATCACAAAGTCAATTTCTCTCTCTCTCTCTCTCTCTCTCTCTCCTTCTCCCTTTGTCTTTTCTTCTTCTTCCTTTCCCTCTTTCTCTCTCCCCTCTATTTCTCTCTCTGTCTGTCTGTCTCAGATTCTCTGATTCATGTACATATAGAGACAGGAGTTATAACGTCTAATATATATCCTATAGTTTAAATTGTAGACTCACTACACAATAGTGATGAAACTCTCAATCTGTGTCAGAATTTGAGTTCTCTGCTGTTTTCATTTAAATGATCAAGAATTCAGTATGAAATGATAAACACAAATCCAATTGACACATATCCCAGAGATTTGTTCTTTAAGAAAAAATAAAAATAAAATAAATTAAAAGTCTGGTGCAGTGGACCGGGGAGTTAGCTCAGTGGTTCTGGCACCTGTCTTGCAAGTGCAAGGGCCTGGGTTCGATTCCCTGGTAACCACATACCATACTGGGCATGGAGACTCATGCCCAACAGCAATCAGTACCACATACCACAGTGCCGGGCGTGGTGGCTCATGCCTGTAATCCCAGCACTTGGAAGGCAGAGGCAAGAGGCTTGCTGTGATGTGAGTTTGAGGCTGAGCTCAGGGCCAGCCTGAACCACAAAGCAAGACCCTGTCTCAAACAAACAAACAAACAAAAAAAAACCCTAAAAGTCTGGTGCATTAAACATAACTGTAAACCCTGTTTCATGAGCAATTCCCAGGGAGGAATTATAAATCGTTATAGCACATAATTTATTCTCCCCCTGTAAATTGTGTGGTGAACTTTCTAGGTAGGCAGAAGTTGCCATGTGGAATTCCATGATTTCTGTTATGCTAATCCTGTTCATTAACTTTATGCATTCATTGATTTCAGAATTAGTCCTGTCTAGGACATCTTAACCATGCATAACCTCAGATTTGAGTGTACACATGGTGAAACTGTGGGTCTTTAATGATCCTTTCTGTATTTGTTCTCTGCAAGAAAGTCCATTCTGTGGAAATAAGTCTAATAAATAGGGTACACTTATAAGTCAAGCAGATGGTTATAGTCGTAAAATATTTTAGATCACAAATAGTGGCTCTGCTAAATTCCAACCAACTCTAACTATCCTTACATTCTATATGTATGTAAGAGAATGAGAAATTGAGTATGTGAAAAGTCTAAAACTTCTTCTATGAAGGAAAAAGATAAAGGAAGGAAATTCATTTCTGAGCTTGAGAAAAGAAATGAATAATGCTGATTTCATATGGCAGCAACAGCGAGCCCCGAGGCAGCACCAGCCCTGCTTGAGTAGTGGCACCAAATTGCCTCAGTAGGAACAGAGGCTCAGCAGGGAATCAGGCTGTTCCTACTGTGTTCTGCATAACCTTGTTGGAGCTGCAATGCATTGCAGCAGGTACTGGTACCAAGATGCACACAGCTTGTGAAGAGATGAGATTTCCAGAAGACAGTGAGAGCAGCAACATTAACTACTTATGCCACTCAGCATGCAGACAGGAGTAGACTGTGTAGGAAGGTTGGACACTGGCCTCCAGAGTATCCTCGGAACAATTCTAAAAATGTGGTCAATGACACAGGCACTTCACACAAGGTTCATGATTCATAACCAGAGCAAAGTTAGAAAATGGGATGAGCCTAGAAAGCAATGACTTGAGAATACAAGTGAGATACCTGCAGAAGACCCAGCATATTGGGAGTACAAGGTATCACAAGTGAGAATTCAGGTGATATAGATACTCAACATTGTGCATGTATTTGAACTTAGCCTGACCAACATATATCATGTAATACTAGGTTTATGTTACTTTATAAAATGATTTAGCTCAAGAAAAACAGGTGAAATGCTTATATCTCTTTTTTTCTCTTAGAATAAGAGCCCCCTGAGTTCTGAGACTTTGCCTATCGTATGTACTATCATAACTCAGTGACAGGCATAATTATTCAGCATATGGTAGGTGTTTAGTATGTACTTGTGAAACAAATGACTAGATAAAAATCACAAAAAAATGGAGTAAAGACAACAACTTGAAGGAAAAATAAACAGGAGATATTAATGTTTCTGAAAAGATGAAGGTTGTTAGAAAACATTTCCAAAAATCCTGAGGGAAACAATAGGGATTTTCTAGACAGAAAACCAGTCCCAGGTCAATGGCTAACATCTCTGAGCATTCCATACAGATAGGATAATTCTTATTAAGGGATACTTACAAAGTTTACTGGGGCAATCATCCAAGATATTGCTGACTAGAGCACTATTGGTTATTATACTTCCTGAAATAATGGTAGTCATCACAAGTTCTTGGGTAATTGTACTTGGCCACAGTTAAATACTAGAAGGAAAGCCCACAGAGTCCATACTGAGATTTATTTTGTTGGCCTAGAACACTGATTTAAATTCTTCCTATTTCTGGAAGGAATAAAATCTCAGAATAAGGAAGCACTGCTTACAGAAATGCTGAAAACTGGACTGAGATTTGATGAAATGCTGAGGTTTCTAGATTCTATTATGAGGTCTTCAGATTAGTTTTATTCTTCAGTTTTATTTTCTGTACTTCAAGTCATAATTTTCCAGAGTCTAACTGCAAGTATGGTGAGCTGTCATTTCAAAAAGATTTTGCTTTTTTTAAAAATGGAAGAAAGAAAATGTGATATTTACACACAGAGGGAGAACTACTGCATAAAGAAAGATGAACTTGAGTAGGGAAAATAGATGTGTCTTGTGACCCTACTATTAAGTGAAATAAATCAGAGAAACAAGCTTCAATACCATACAGTCTCTCTTATGTGAGAAATATAAATTATAAATAAAGAGGAAAATAAAAGTAGGTTAAAGGAAATAGAATGTACATCTTTATCAAATAAGAAGGGAATCAAAAGATGGAGAGAAGGCAGGTCATGTACATGTACCAACTTCATAAAAAGAATATAATCCTCATGTATTGAAAACATGTACTAATAAAGGTAAATAAATGAAAGGTAAACAAACCCGTAATTCCTAAATAGAGAATAACAAAGATTTTATTCATGAAAGGATTTGGGAACATCCAGTTCAGTGACTTTACTGATGTGGTCACACTCTGTATGAAGATTATCAGCACAGCCATCCATGCTTCTATTCTTGATGTCACTTAGACCTAGTTTTTGAAAATACAAATAAAAATAACAACGGTTCCCCCACTGCAAAATACAATCACCACCATCGGCAAAGGAAAAAAGTCAAATTTACATGTCTCTTTGCAAGATTTATGCCGCCCTAGGATAATTTAATTCATTTTCTCTAGTAAAACATTTGTATTGAAAAGAGAGACCAAATTAAAATTGGAGGATTAGTTGTTACTCAGCTTCTCTGGTCGATCATTTCCTTCTGTTTTATTTATGTGAGTATAGACAATACGACACCATCTTCCAGCTTTCAACTTTGTAAATTGGGAACTGACAAACCTTAATTATATCCAAGATAAATTTAAAGTCAAGATACATTGCTGTAGAGTAGATTATAAAAGATAACAACTGACTTATGGGAACTGAAGTCCACCAACAGATATATATTTACAAAAGTCAAGGTGTCAAAAACTCATATCTGCCAGCCTCATACCCTCTCCCATTATTACCTGCAGGTACATCCCATATCTGCACTACAAGCTCTGTTTTTCCATTCTTGTTTCTCCAGTGTCATGTTGATTTAAGTTAGTCCTCCATAACCAGGATAATAGTATTTAAGAAGATGCAAATCTATCCATGTTTTCATGGGGAAAGACAGATCAATTCAAAAATGGTAAAGAAGAGCCTGCAGGCAGCTAATAATGTCTGTAATTCACCAGAAAACATATATTTAGTCATCATCCAAATTCCTTTTTGTTTCTGTGTGCTTTGTTTTTGCTATGCAGGTTGGTAGGATTTGCCATTTTGCCACTACGCACTTTAAGGATGATACTAGCTGTTGGTCTCACTGCTGAACAGGTAGCTTATATGTTCCTTAGGGATGGAGCATCTCTGCCAGTTGAAAGCATATAATTATGGGTCAGAGCTCTGCCAAGCCCTTATGTATTTTGTGTAAGGATGGAGCCTAATAGGAGGCTGCCTTTCTCTCTATCTCACACTAACTAAACTGTATCTGCACATCCAGACACCCACAAGTAGATCCGAGGGACTGCATGGTGTTAGGCAACTAACAAGGTGAGTTCCCAGAACCAGTCTCATTGCTTCACAGGCTGGCCTTGTACTCCACAATCCTTCATACTCTATCTCATTAATATTTTCTTCTTACACCTTCAGTCTCTGCCTTCCTACCTCATTTTCACCCTTCTAAGATTAAATAGCTTGAACACACCTAAGGTGGAGGAAGCAAATTTTCAGGGACAAACACAAAGCCCTGTACCCACAAAATTTCATGACTCTGCTTCCCAGACAGAGTCTCAACTTTCCAAACAAGCTACAGAACCAAAGATGTACCCAAGATAGGCCCATCTGCACCCTTGTCTTCTATGCCCCATCACACATTCCTAATCAAGCTCTGCTGCCAAAAGAATACTCTTTAGGTCTCTAAGTAGGAGAAGAAAATGTCACCTAGAGGTTAATGACAGAAGAGATCAGCAGCTGTGAGATATTTCATGAAGTCACTATTTGTATACCAGAGCTGAAGAGGGAGGAGGGAGGAGCTGTGACTGAAGAAGCAGTGAAATCTGCTCAAGTTAACTCATCTCTCTTCTTATAGTCCTGCTACTCTGAGGAAACCCTGTGCCACTGGCAACCTGTTCTCTGAGTCCACAATAAAGTGGAAAGGGAAGGAAAGTCTGATTTATGCTCTTATATTATTAGTTTAGCTTATTTTAATGTAGTCCACATTACTTTTACTGCTAACAATTATTATGGCAAATAGATTTTAAATCATATTGTGAATTTCTTATTGTTGATTTAAGGAAAAACAAATGGCATCATGTTTTTTCTTCTGAGATGTGTGGAAAGCCTCCAGCAAGCACTATTCAAACCTAATTTATACATTTTTGGAAGGCAAAAGCCCAGACTCTCCTCAGGCCATTAACCTAAACTGGATTTCAGAGAGGAGACTCTCGCTTGCACAATTCAAAAGGTAATCTTTGTGCTATTACATCTTTAATTTTTTAAAGCTTTGGATTTTTACAAGACATTCTCTCCTGTCTACTCTGTCTTCCGTCTCCGGGCTTCTTTCTTCTTTTTGCCAGAGCATGTGTCTATTTATATTGCCACACTCTGGCAAAAAGCTTTGCTCAGAAACACTGTAACCCAGATAATAACTGTTGTTTGCCGATTATTCAATTATAACTTGTCTTATTTCTCTAAGGATTACTTAGGATTTTTCTTGGCTGCTCTTTGGTTCTTTGTGCAATCATTGCAAGCAAGAGGGTAAAATGGCAATGCATTAAAATTTTTTAATAAAAATAGAAATGAAAGACAATCCTTAGAGCTTCATTTCCAAAGGAGGGTAAAGGGGTGAACTTTTAATAGCTGAAGAAAGCTCAATAGACAGGTAACTAATGGCTCGATAGTGATAGCAAGCGATGCTACCTTTGAGATCCCTAAAAAATAATGGAATAGCCTCTGCATCAATAAAAACTCCCAGAATGGATACATAACATATGATTTTCCTATATGACCCATAACAAAACTGTTTTCACTAAATGATTGAGGCCCTTCTAATATTCCTGATAAGGAACATGAAGGGGAAATGACACACAAAAAACGAATTTGTCGCAAGTTAGAGAAAATGTTTTCCAAACTAAAAATTTGCACTCTTCATTTTATAGTAGTCATACTCCTTTTGTATGATCTTGGAAAAATGAAAATCTGTTTTGCCTTGTTCATTTCTTTAGAATAGTATGGAAAGAAATTAGAAAATTTTAAAGTCTTTCTACTGTCTCTCTCATCTCTATACTTTCTTCACTCATTAACATTCATTCTTTTGCATCTGTCTTGCTTTTATGTGTCCTGAGATGTCTTTCGTTTTAGACAAGACAATCTGCAAAGGCAATGAAGGGAATAAAGGAATCACTGTAGATACTGATGGCAGAAAAATGAGCCCACAGACTACATTGGAAAATCACGGCTGAAAATGATTTAATCCAGCTGAGAGGAAACAAGTGAAGAGTAGAATGATAAATAAATATGCAGAAATTTGAAATCTCTCATATAGGTTAAAAATCAATTGCAAGTAAAAGATAGATGAAAAAAAATCTTCTATACCAAGTGGTGAAATTGATGTGGTGATGATAATTGATATTTAATATAATATAGATCATCAATATGATGAGTATTCTATGTAAGATTTGATCTTATATACAGCAAGAAAAGTGAAAATCTCATTTTGCTCCATGCTAGTCAAATGTATTTAGAGTACTGGGAATACATTTTGAGCATCCTATTGAAAGAAACTGACACTGAAGGAGTGAAATGTGATGGAAGAATGAAGAGAATAGTTCTCAACCAAGGATAATGAAAAAACAGACTTGGTATATAGATATTATGGTTTAGATCTAAGATGCCCTCCAAAAGATTTATGTTCAGAGATGGGGCTTGTGCAAGGTGATTGGCTCATGGGGCCACTGTACTAATCCAAGGAGCCATTCACTGATGGGTTTAGTTAAATATACTGGTAGGGCATGGGGCCTCATTGCTAAAGAGATTACTTGGGATGTGATCTGATGGATATATTCTTGGAGAGCCCTAGCGCCATCATCTGAATCCCCTTTGCACTGTTCTCTTCTGGTTGGTGAAGCATACTGAACATGTTGGGTGAGTACTGTTTTAAGGAGAAAGAATCCTGACTAAAATTATATGGGCTGGATCTCCTTTGTCATCTATAAGCTCCTGGTAGCACCTAGGAGCTTCTTTCTTTTTGCTTCCTGTTTGTCACGTACGGAGTAATTTTCCTCTGCAAGGCCCTTCTGCTATGGCATTGCTACTTTAGAATCAACTAGCCATGGACTGAACCCTCTCCAACCACGAGCCAAAATAAACCCAGGACCCCTGTAAGTGGTGAATATTGGGTGATTTGTCCCATGGAAGGGGAAGTAACTACAATAGTGGGCCTGTCAGAGCCCAACAGCCGGCCTTCAAATTTCCATTACTTCCCTAGCTGTGAAATCATCAAACTCATGCCAGAATGGGGAGAGTCTAAAATTTAAACTATTATTTCTTAAACTATTTGAATCTAATACCTTAAAAGGTATACGCTGAAGAGAAAGATTTTATCATTGTTTTCCTCCCAATGTACTTAGGTAAATATGTTTCTATTCATATACATTATATATATATATAATATATACAACAATAATCATCCATATAACTTTGTAAAATATTTTGAAGTAGGGAAAATGTTATGTATAAGCCAAGAATTAGTTAACAGTAGCCTCTGTAGTTTTTATCTACAGAAAAAGACAGAAGCCTTTGAGTCCCACTCCAAAAAGGAGGCTGGGAAGACTGGAAGTAGTGTCACGGATCTCTACACTCTTAGGCATTTTGGCACTTTTCAATTATTTATGCAGGCATGTTTTCCAGAGAATACCCTCTAGTCCTTAGCACACTGGGGCTGGCAGAAAGTAATACGGGCAAAGTATATGGGAAAGTTATGCTTATTGAGCTCACTCGACCTTCCAGGAGACCCTTGGTATTAAAACAGGCAGTTTGCTTAGCTAATAATAATTGTGCTCAGGACTTGTCATCTTTGAAGAACTTTAATTAATCCTCATAAAACCCTAGTGGCCTGCAGGAGGTAAGTGTTATTATCTCTATATGATAGGAGGCAAAGTATGGGTACAAAAGGGGGGGATGGCTTGCCTGAGATAGCAGTATGAAGCTAAGTTTAACATGAAGGGACACCTGAGCCCATTTGCCTTCCTTCTGTAAACGTCCTGTTAGTAATGTTTCTGGGACAGAAGATGTGAGGTTGCTATTAAAGCTGAAGTGGGCAGGTACATGATTGTGACCCTGCTTCTAAATAATAGACTCCCTCTATGATCCATCCTCACTGTTACAGGAGTGTGTTACTTTCAGCCTATGGATTCTATAATATTCTCCGGTTGCTGTTGTCAAACTTTCTGTAGTTCTTTTTTTCTCAGAAAAGACCCATTTTTCTTGCTGTTGATGGTAATTGTGACCCCAAAGGCTTGTGCAGTCATGAGATTCAGGTTAGAGAAACTTGAAGAGCACAGAGTCTAAGTCTTGTGTTGCAACCAGGGATATGGAAGGATGAGATTCAGTACATGTTCTCTTATGAGCTGAGAGAGGAAGTACTGATGTTTCTCTCCTTGGACATTCCTCTTCAGACACCATTTTGGGAGACTCTGAGTTCTACAGCACTTCCTAAATTTCTAGAAATAATCTCTTAAGAAGATGAATAAAAATTAAGGAGCAATCCTATAATACAGAAGAATTTAGAATAAGATCTGACATGAAAAATGACCAATAGCTTAGGACACTGAGCAATGTGAATTGGACCCAGCTCATGTGAAATGATCTGATATGTGTTTTGGGGACAGATACATAAGGGCAGCAAGATGAGAAAACCACAGTAATTTCATATATAAGACTAATCTGCATTCTGGGGAAAAACAAAGCAATCTTATTTCTCATAAATTCCAGGAGGAATGGCAGCAGACACAGAAAAAAGAGTAAATAATGCAATCATCAGGAGAAATTGAGTTAGAAAGAGCAGAATTTGACAGGATAACGCGTAAGAATTTTGTGTCTGAGTCAACTGTTTGTTTCAGGTTCTGGAGGAATTCTGGGGGACAGGCTGTGTCTGAGTAAGGCTTCTGGTTGTTTTTCATTCACACATTTGTTTTGGAATAAGGCATCAGTCACTGACTCTGCAAATGAGAACACTAAGTGGAAATCATTTCTCCACTTCTCAGTCCTCGCGTGAATTGTTTGCTTTCAAAGGCAGGTCATGTTTCAGGGGCACTGCATGTAGGCAGATGGCAGGAGTGGCTCTTGGAGAGTGTCAGATATCCACTCAGGTGATGCCAGGAGCTGATAGACGACAAAGGAGATCCAGCCCATATAATTTTAGTGAGGATTCTTTTTCCTTAAAACAATACTCACCGAACATGTTCTGTATGTTTCACCAACCAGAGAGAACAGTGAAAAGGGGATTCAGATGATGGCACTGGGAGCTCCCCAGATGTGTGCCCTTCCCTGGAGCCTGCACTCACTATTTTAAGAAGTACCTCTTGACCATGCTGTAGATTCCAAGGGAAAATGTGCACCACCACTCTCCCCAAGTTGGCATACTTTTTGCAAAGAAAAAGTGAATTAAACTGTTTTTTCAAAAATCAGTAATGAAGGACCATATCAAATACAGGAACATTTCTCAGAGGGTTTAGTTTCTTCTTCATATTTGCTACACAAGAATGTTTGATTTTGTTTATTTATTGTTTCATGTTATTCTTCATGCTAAAAAAATGTCAGCTTCCAAAAGCCAGTCCTACATCCTATAGAAGACCATATATCTACTATATGGCAAAATTCTATTGATTTTCAAATACCAGTCCTCTTTAATGTACTCCTTCACAATACCCTGGTGATAAATGTGCCATAAATGTCAATTAGGTAAATGAAGGAATTGATGAATGTGCATAAGGACTTTGATATCAGAGAATCTGCCTTTAAACCTTTGCTAGCTCTTTATCCCTGCATGAGTCTCTCAGCTTCTAGAACCTAAAATCTGTATAATGGGAATAACAATACTTACCCTACAGAGTAGTTATGAAATTTAGGTACCATGGACTTAATATACCCAGCACGGTGCATTAAGGGAAGGACCCAATAAATGCTAGCTATTATTAGCTTACTGTATTATAGTTAATTGTGCATGTAATTTTATCTTATAGGCATTAAGGAACTATTAAAGCTTATTAAGCAGGGAAGTGACATTTGAAAGGTGTATTAGAATCCAAACTAGGGAAATAAGAAGGAAGTGAAAAAATTGACAGGTTATCGAGATGATGAGTAAACAAAATGAAAATCAAATACCTGATTATAATCACCCTAATGAGTTGAAGGGAGACTACATGCAAATACTCAGCAACTGACAAATCTACTTTCTGGAATACAGGCCACCTCCTCTGCTACCGGATGACCTGCTCTTTGTCTCTCATGCAGGACACTACTTTCTCCTCTGCTTTCTGTAGCTATGCACAAGGCTCAATGACCCCACATCACTGAATCTGAGAACATATCCACTCTCAAACAAGCACCAAAAACCATACCTGGAATTTCTGATGTTCATTAATATTACTTAATATTTGTAATAGGTGAAGAAAAACCATAGAACTATGAGAATGGGGATTTTGAGTGGGTAGAAAATGTGCCACGCTGTTTTTGGTCAAGCTGCAGCTTTCTTTTTTCCAGGAAAGCAATAAACAGATTTGAGCAGGGGATGTTGCTGAATGATTATTTTTTTATGGCTCAATGATAAAGAAGGGATGAAAGGAAGTCCGGATAAACCAAGATTTTAAGAAAAGGGATTAGAGTTGGAAATGACAGGGAACACCCTGAAGTTAGAGGGTCATATAGGTAGGCAGTGCAGAAAAACTCTCTAACTCTTGTTTACTAATGTGTGGAAGAGCTGAAGAGCTTCAGCTCTTGGCAGCTGAAGGTCACTGGGTAGGGTGCTCCTAGATCACTGTGAAGTGTCACAGCCATGCTCTATTTGGATGCAGATCCAAGAATAGAAGCTCCACTGGTATAGGAAAGCCTCTCATGCTGTGCTATAATCCTAGCTTGGGTTCTAAGAATCCCAGGATATATTGGGCCAGACTTTCAGGTGTTCATCACGGATGGTGTGCTGATGCTGCTCAAACAAAGCCAGCACCCCCAAGATTCCATTATTCAGATCCCCAAATCTTAGTGACCTTTGTTAGCAACAACAGAACATGGGATCACAGGAAGCTGAAGTAACCTAATAAGACAGGCATCTTCACTATTTTGGGAGAACAAAAACCATTTAACCCCCACAATAATGTCTGAAGCGTCCATCTGAGCAAGAAATAAATTGGTTTTAACTTACGCTGCTTGGGCTTCAGAGAGAAATAAAAAGGCAAAATGAGAAGGCAAAATTGTTGTGCACTCTCAGACTTACCTTGTACTTTGTAACTGCAGTCACGAGAAGCAATGGCATGGAGTAAATCTAATCACATTTGGGCATCGCCTTGTAGTCAATAGAGAAAAGAGGAAAAGCTACTACAGGACTATAAACTCAGCTTGTACTTGGTATTGACAAGGTTTTTAGCAACACAGTCCATAAAGCTGGAGGTAGCTGCCGCCCACCACTATAGTTCAGCAGGGGCTGGGAGCAGCCCAACAAAGCACCTTGGGCTGAATCCACTTTTACGTGGCACCTGCAAAAGATTTCAAAAAGAATAATGAGAGAATAGTGAGAGACAGCTGTCAGGATCTGCCAAAGCCTGGCCTGGCCCCATCAAGGTCCTCTCTATGCTGACACAGCCGCTCGATTGCCCTCTGTGAGCTCCAGTGGCATCTTGGTGTCTGCTAGCTGTTCTGCCTTTGGTCAGTGAGGATGGAGAGCAGATGCTCAGCACTCAGGATTGTATGGACTTATTGTAGCTCCTTCTGAACTAATACCTCCATGCTGAAAGGTGCAAACCAGTCTTGTGCTCAGATCAGCTGCTCTAATGATTTTATTATACATACAACACTGTATGTAGTATATGATTATGATATATCCTTGCTATATAAAATTATCATCATGTTACCATATATTTCAACTTTATCCTAACATATATGCACACACACACACACACACACACACACACACATATATATATATATATATATATATATATATATATATATCATGATTATTTTTCATACACATTAGATTACCTACATTTGAAAGGGAGCAGCTGTCACTCAAACAGTGCATAGATGACCCAGGTTCCTCCCCCCTTTCAGGCTCCAAAACCTGCAAAATCTGCTTTCGAAGTCTTTGTCTGTCTGCACCCTGTCAGAAGGGGAAAAAACCAGGAAGAATTGAGGAGAGAGTCTTGGGAGGACCAGACTTGGCTTAGAATGCTTTACTACATGTGCTTGTTTTTAGAGGACAGCAGGGCCCTCAGGACCTTTGCCTTTCTGCAAAGTACATTTTAAAGAGATTCTTCCTCCCACATTGTTGAACCTTCTCCACTGTTGGACTAGTACAACCCCTGTGGAGATCAGTTTGGAGATTCCTCAAAAAGCTAGGATTTTAGATTCCATTTGACCTGGCCATTTCCCTGCTAAGTATATACACAAAAGAATTAAAAGACCCATACCACAGTGACATAGGTGCACCATGTTTATAGCAGCTCATTTTGTGATTGCTACATCTTGGAAACAACCCAAGTGTCCATCAATTGGAGACTCGATAAAAAAGCTGTGGTTCTTCTACAGAATGGAGTTTTACTCTGCCATAAAAAATGATAAGTTTGAATCATTTCTAATTAAATGGACATACGTTGAGGATATCCTCATAAGTGAAATAAATAGGTTACAGATAGGTAAATATCACATCTTTTCTCTGGTTTGAGAAAATAAAGATGTAAATGAGTCCTAGAATTGTATGTTATATATTGTGAAATAGAAAATACTCAAAGTAAAATAGGGTGAAGGGGGAAAAATAATGAGATTATAACAAAAAAGAAAGGAAACAAATTGTATGCATATAGAGGGGTGGTAGGGTGGGTAGGGCTATGGGAAAAAATGAGAATTAAGTTGTGTCTTATACTAGTACAAATCCCCTTTATGAAATGCAATCATGATGCGTATATGTAATGTACCAATAAAGATTTCAATAAAAAGAGAGATTCTTGGGTTTGAACGTGGCTTTCAGAAGGAAAGATTGTCATAGATTGCTGTCCTTCTAAACCTTCCGTAGTCTGGCTTGGGAACTATCGAACACTATAACATCAGTGTTTGCACTTTAAGTAGCAACTGAGAAGCCTCTTTATGCACAAAACAGAAAAGGAAATTTTCTTACTCACTGATTTTGAGATGTATCCATGCAGAGACAAGAAGCAATACTTCAAAGTAAGATCCCAAGTCTTCTAAGTTTATAATTATACTTATTAAAATAATTATTATTGATGACACTACTACAACTTGTATGGCACACTTATTTGCAAGGCCCTCTCTAAACTCTGGCTCCTGCATAAAAGCATGAATTAGCCACATGAATTACAAAGTTGCTGTAAGGAAGAGGAGTTGATTTGAGCTTCAGTTTGATGTTAGAAGCGCCATTCTTGGAGTTTCTTCCCTTCATACTGACACCATCTCTTCAGATTTTGTAATTTTCTCATCTGAAGCAGTAGCTAGAGCTATAAAAACTCTGTGAATATTATAAGGATCAGATCCTGTTTGAGCATTAAGAATCGTCCACATTAAGAGCTTGCTACATATTCATAGCCTTGGAGAGTGCAGATAAAAATATGACTTTTGAAATTTTGATTTGTGATCATTTCTGAATCCATATGTACTCATTAAATACCATTGAATACATTTTTAATAATGAGGAGGAATTTGACAAATGACCTGTCTGAGCTGAACAAAGAGATTTAACACAGCAGATTTCACACAGTGGGGGAAATACCTGGAGAATGTTAAAATCCCATTTGTTAAAGCATATTGTATTATTTCAAACTGTTCATTTTAAGACTGGTCGCTTATAATAGTCCTTTGCATGGCACCATATATATCGTGTGGTCTTATATCAGTACTCAAGGGGAAATTTACCCCATATCTGCACAAGAAATGGACTTGGCCGCAGATTTGAGTGCACGTATTATTACTAAGACCTCACTGGAAAGGGCTGTTCTCATTGTCCTATGAAGCTCTGCTCTGGGACAAGACTTCAGCATGTACATCCTTTTGTATTTAACAGTTCTTTATTATTCAAAGATTGAAATCAATAGGGAAGATGGTAAGAAGCCACTTTCATACTAATTGCAGGCAGTAAAAAGGGGACTTTTTACTAACAATCAAGAGAAGAAATCAGTAAGTATTGAGTCTGTGTGTGCCTTGCACTGTGCTAGGAACTGAAACTTGGTCATTTAGTTGGAAACGGCCACATACGGTCAAATTTATTCAATTAGTTTTCCATTATTCAATGAATTCAGCTGTTGATTCTCATTTTTATTGCTGTTAATGTGTATTCATTTGTTGATATTTGGAATCTGTAGGCTGTCTTTTTTTTCCTTCCATTAACAAGTCCAACCTTTTCAACCTCATGCCTCTCTACTGATAATTACCTAGAGAGAGCACACTGTGTTTAGTTTATAATGTAATTAAGAAGATACACTTGCAAAACAAAGTCACAGTGTGGTCCAAATCTAGATAAAAATGCCTTTTTTATTATCTAATATTTGAGTTATTGTCAATGATGCTAAGCTCCATTAGGGTGGCTAACCAACGGTTATCTGTATAGATTACTGTATTTCTATCACTCTTTGTCTTTTGAGAAATTGAAGAAAGTCACATGGATCTCAATTATTTAAAGTTCATTTTTAGCAAATAACAAATATAATTCCAAAGTAATTGGAAATGATAAAATACAGAAGGTAATGTGGTGAATATGAGAATATATAGAAGAGCATTTTAGAACCAGGTAGATTTGTAAAGATACTTTAGTCCAGTTTACACTGCAGGCTAAAATTTCAGAATAAAACATGTTAAATATCCTCTCTATGGGCTGGGGATTTAGCTCAGTGGTTCTGGCGCCTGTCTTGCAAGTACAATGACCTGGGTTCGATCCTCGGTAACCACATACAATATTGGGTGTGGAGACTCACACCCAGAAGCCACCAGTACCACATACCACAGTGCCAGGCGTGGTGGCTCATGCCTGTAATCCCAGCACTAGGGAGGCAGAGGCAGGAGGATTGCTGTGATGTGAGTTTAAGGCCGAGCTCAGGGCCAGCCTGAATACAAAGCAAGACCCTGTCTCAAAAAACCTAAAAAAAAAAAAAAAAAGAACTACCCTCTCTACAGTCACATAAACTGTACCAAAGCATTGGGAATTCTGCTATTTTTTCTTGTTAGTAGCTATGAGGTTCTATACTCCACTGAACTCAACACTTTGAAAATAAATAATTGCTTTCTTAACTCTTAGTTTGGCAAGTTAAGTATCAAACAGTAAAGAAAAAATGTATTTCT
>PVIR01024408.1:16205-28163 GCA_004026965.1 Petromus typicus | reverse complement strand
AGGTTTTTTGAGACAGGGTCTCGCTTTTTGTGGTTCAGGCTGGCCCCGAGCTCAGCCTCAAACTCACATCACAATCCTCCTGCCTCTGCCTCCCGAGTGCTGGGATTACAGGCGTGAGCCACCACGCCCGGCACTGTGGTATGTGGTACTGGTTGCCGCTGGGTGTGGGTCTCCACACCCAGTATTGTTATGTGGTTACTGGGGAATCGAACCCGGGCCCTTGCGCTTGCAAGACAGGCGCCGGAACCACTGAGCTAACTCCCCGGCCCGAATTTTCCATTCTTAAAACATCCCAACCTCCACATGGTATATGCCTCTAATTCCTGCAGTTGGGGAGGCTGAAGTAGGAGGATTGCTGGGAGTTTGAGGAAAGCTGGGATACACAGATAAGAGGCCAACCTGAACTATAGAGCAAGAGTCTATTTGAAAAATAAACAAATAAAAAGAATTGAACACAACAAAAAAGAGTCCCACCCCACATACTATAAAATTACAAAAACAGTTTAAATTTCTTTTAGGTTTGTCTGGACTGTTACTATAAATAATGAGGTTTTTCTACACACAATGACCACAAAAATCATTTAACCATAAATATGATCATCCTCCTCCACCTCAGTCTCTTATCACACTAAAATTCAACTCTAACAGCAGACTGTGGCCTTGAAGCCATAGCACAATGGCTCCAGCCTTCATCTGTGACCACATCACCTGTCAGGGTCTTCACTGCTCTCCAGGCTTTGGAAGAGTTTTGTTGCCAAGCTTGTGTCCATTTGCATTTGTGCTTCTCCAGCCTGGAATGCTTTTGCCCAGATTTCTTTGTAACCCTCTTGTCTCTTTCAGTCACTTCCTTCCTTCCTTGATTTCTTCCTTCCTTCTCAGGACCTTGTGCTTATGAGGCAGGTGTGGTGCCACTGAGCTAAAACCTCAGCCTTGAACCCTCAGCACTGCTATCAGCATTCTGGTTTTCTGAGTTCTCATCAGGATTTCCCATCAAGTATCGCTTAAGGCATTGCAGGGCTGCATCTTCAGCCAGCAGCTCCAGACCTTTTCAAACTCCACAAACCAGTTCTAAGGCTCCTGAATCACATGGCCAGGTAATGTCAGAGCAAAAATCCCGCTTCTGTTTTAGTTACTTTTCCTGTTGCTGTAGCAAAATATGCAATGCCCAACGTTAAAGGAGAAAAAGTTTATTTAGTTCACAGTTCACAGTTGGCTCTAAGGCAAGGTGGCATGACAGAGGTAAAAACAGTTGATGGCAGACAGAAGGTAGAAGGCAAGACAAGGATGCAGCTCATTGGAGCTGCCAATGCCTGACATGTGCAAGGCCCAGAGTTCCACCCCAGGTGCCAATAAATAAATGAGTAAACAAGGCAGAAAGCAGAAAAGCAGCAAGCAACAAGTAATAAGCAACAAGCAGGAACCCTCTTTCTGTTGCTTATATCCTCTCCAGGCCACCCACCCTTAGGGCAGGTAGTGCTCACACCCAGGGTGGGGTAGATTTAATCAACCCCAACATCACACCTGCATTAGCAGTAGCACTCACCTCCAAAAAAACCCCATCAATGACCTCATGAGGCTCTGGGAGAACATCTGGTCATAGCCGAAACAGTAGGAAATTATTTTGTTTGTGGAAAGACTACTCCTTCACACCTTTAAAACACTTTCAAGTTCTGTGCTGAGGAGTCTGTTGTAATTCTAACAGGTACAACTTGGTAAGTGATTCATCATTTTTCTCTAATCACTTTTTTTCTTTTTTTTCTGATTCTGTTCTTGTGCTGGGCTTCTGGAATTTTAAGTATTATGTGTTGTAGAGGGGTTCTTTTCTAATCACAGCTATTTGGGGGTTGTACACGCTTCAGTTACCTTTTACCTTATTTGAGAAGTTTTCAGCTAGTCTCATTTTCTTCCTTCCCCCCTCCCTCCCTCTTTGTCTCTCTTTCTTTCATTATGTTTTTTTGCTATGCAATTCAGGCTGGCCTTGAACTCACTAGTTCAGACTGACCTCAAATTTGTTATGATCCTCCTGCTTCAGCCTCCTGATCTATTCCATATTTCAACCACCTTTCTTAATTTGTGAGGGGAGGATGTAGTGTACTTATTCTAACACAATTTTTCTCTGGGAAGGGACTGTAGTATTGTTAATGACCCAAAGGCAGTCTGGATATTGGCAAACAACAACAACAACAACAACAAAACCTATTACTAGTAACCGCTCTGCCACCATAGCAATAACAACTGCACTGGAGGACAATGGATCTTAGAAAGGTGGATAGTGAGATCTAAAGACAGAAAGACAGTAGAAACTTGCATAATTTAAAAGTACATGCAGGGCTGGGAATTTAGCTCAGTGGAGCTGTGCCTGTCTTGTTAAGCACAGGAGTTTGAGTTTGATGGCAGTTGGTACAGGGAGGAAAAAAAAAATAACTAACATCTAAAAGAAAAAAATAAAGACAGAAAGAAAGGGTCAGGATGTAGCTCAGTGGTGCAGCACCTGTGTGTCAGGTATGATGTCCTGAGTTCAATCTCCAGTACCAAAAATATGCAAGCTCCATGAGGAGCCAAAAGTTAGTGCTTGAGAGTGGGCAAAGACAAAGACTTTCCAAGCTAGCCATTATTTATTGGGTACAGAATATATGGAGGAAGTATCAGGTGACACGAGAGTGGAGGTAATCTGTTGATGGGGATCTCAGGTCTGTGAGGAGGATCTTGTGCTGATGAGGGTAGTAAGGAGAGCATTCCTACAATACTAGAAGGGATGAACTAGCAGGCTGATGAAGAAGCTGTCCTTCCCTCAGGTGAAACTTTTCTTTTTTGAAGAATCAGGGTGTGTCAGCTGATAGACACTTGCCCTTGTGTGTCATAGTATCATGGGACCATTGAGACCTCAACCTGGTACTGAAGGCAAAACAGAGTTAAGTTTTCTCTTGTCAGAGCCAGAGGCTTCAGGCAAGGTGACATTGGGCCTACAGCAGCTATAGGCATACTTTAATTATGAAATGATGTTTTACCCCAAATTTATGTGGAATAGCTCTTGACACAGCTGCATCAAGAAGGGCAATACTGTCTCCTCGCTCACTTTGGTAGTTGAGACAAACCATCAGATCACTGATCTGTGTTGGACATAAGCAACAGGGTGAGGTTCAAGAAGACTTCTGGAATTAACGCCAGCACTTCTAGACCCAGGGGCCCCTGCAGGTTTGCCACACTAGGCCCGGGTGCTTGGCAGTAAGGGTGGAATCATGTCCTTCCTTAGCTTCATTAATCTTCCCACGGGTCTCTGTATGTCTACCCCAAACCTCTTGTTGCCTGTCTACTCTTCTCACACAGTCTCTGTGGAAGGGTAACCCTGAGAACCCAAAAATGAAATTGTTTTGTTGTTGTTCTGTGACTCAGTCTTAAAAACTCAACCTCTTCGAATATTGTTCCTGATGAAACACTTTTGGCAAATGTTCTGATGGCACTGCACCATATTTCTTCTTTGACCATAGCCTGCCTGTGGAAAAGAGACACTTACAAAGTAAAACTCCATGCTGCCTTTGCAGTGTACAACAGCCATGGGCTTTTTTGTAGCTAGTGCCACTGGCTTGGTCCTGGCTTGTCGCTTCTCCCTGGAGCTCCTGACCCTTGCGTCTTACCTGGTGTCTGTGGAGACAAGTTTCCCTCCTGCAGAGCCAGGCTATTTTTTGGGAAAAGTTTTCAATTAGCAATAATCACGCCTTGGATAAACCTCATTGGCTACAATACTGCCACTGTGCAAAGCTAGAGCCAGGCTGTTTTTTGAACAGCTTTGTTCTTTTCTGTCCATTATGCTTTATTCCTCCAGCTTTTCTGCAGCTTCTAATTTCCCTCTCAGTACCGTCCCAATTTCCAGAGATCCACTACTTTTTTTTTTTTTTTCTCTTCACTACATTGTTATTTTCCAGGTGTCTGGATTCCAGGTTCCAGAGAGGTTGTTTTAGTGCTGTTGTCACTTTGCCATTTTAAGTCACCATCACCTAACAGCATATTTATCTGTGAATTTATCGCTGATGAATATAGAAACCTCATGATCCAATCGTTCAAAAGCCTCGTTTCTGAATACTTCAGATTTTTGTGATATTTTATAATGGATTTTTCTTTTTTTGAGACAGAGTCTCACTATACAGCTAGGCTGGTCTTGAGCTCTTGGGGACATTTTAGAACTGAACTATAACACTTGCCCTATAAAGACCCAAGGAAACATGTAAAAAGTCTCCAAAAACTGTAGGAAGTGAAGTACCACAGATGCATTATGAGTCTAATTCCCCTGAGTCCGGCACAGTGACAGCTGAAACCAGCAGAGGACAGATAGGTATATTGTCAGAGTCAGAGCTGTCTGCTGCACACACTTCCCCTGCAGGTCCCCTGGCCAATATCTCTATATATTTCATGCCACAACACATGTTGTCCAAGGGGAAAGCCCTCAGCATCATGAAAATTAACTGAAGTTCCCTTCCTTTGGTCAACCAGTTGGCAGCAGTAGGAGAAATCCAGTGGTCTAATATGGATGATGTCTTTGGTCTTAAGATCACAGGTGAAAATTCCTGGGCCCACAGTGATATTCCTTATGGAAAGAAATTCCTCTTCAGCTCACACTAGCTCCGTGAGAGCCATTGCGAACATTGACTGATGTGACTTATGTGATGCCCAAGATGTGATACTTTGCTTAATGATGTTTGGCTTATGTTACTACAAAAAATTAACACCAGATAAAATCCAAGCAATAATAAACCTTAAGATTATCTGTGTAGCACAAAGTACCATGAGCTGCAGAAAACACTCAAAATTTAAATGTTTTAAAAAACTATGAATCTAAAATATCTGAGGCAACTTGATCTCTGTACATAGAAAGGAAGTTTTTTGGCACGTGGCCAAGAAATTTTTTCCTTATTTAATCATTTCTGCCCTAAAGTTGTGATTCCTTGTGGCCCAGACTGATTGGTTGTTCCTTTTATCAGTATGTGCCAAGTAGATAACAAGAAAGGTAAAACACAGGAAAAATAAATGGAAGGAGAATGGATGTCCTTTGTGGACACTGTTTCCTTTGTTGTGGTTTCTGACTGATATCCTGAGAGCTCCGTGTTCCACAGAGCAGCCAGAGGGGCCTTACATTAAAACTTTGATTATAATCGCTTCTCGGCCTTTTGGCTAAGATCAAGTTTAAAACTTTGATTACAGAACTTTAGATCTTAGAACCTGAAGTCCAATCTTCTCCTTTCAGAGAAGTAGAAACAGAGTCCCAGGGGCAGGAAGAGACTTGTGTGAGGTTTCATTACTAATTAAAGGCAGACAGAGGTGAGAAAACCCTGGTGGACCTTTCTTTCCTTGGAGCCACATATTCTGTATTCTTTGTGGTCCTGTCCCACAAAGACATTTACTTACATTAATTTTTTTATTTTTATTTTTATCTTTTTTGCTCAGAGCTCTCAACTCAGGGCTTCTACTGGTGAAACGAGCTGACAAAGTGAGAGAATTTAAAATGGCATTTGCACTGGGGAAATGCTTCAGGGCTTTTGCCTAGAAGTGGCCCCTGGGTGGCAGGAAATTTCTCCGCCTTTCTTCCTTCCCCCTGAACTCCAGATTCAGTCAAGTGTATTTCTCCTTGGGGTCCTTTCAGGTTCTGCTTAATGAAACTGGTGGTTGCTGGGTGTGTGATTGACACTCGGTTATGTACAGCTTGTATTCATCTTCCTGAGAAAGGACATTGCACAAGAAAAGATTGCCAAGGGCAACCGTGGTGGTATTTCTGAGAGAGCGCAGCATTCCCAGCAGTGAGAGGAAACACCAGCCACAGACAAGCCGGATGGAGGGTGGCCTGAGGCACCACTCCCAGGGGAATTAAAATATTCCTACGTAGAGAGACCTTGGGTTCTTTCCTAGCTACCCATCGGGTCTGCTCACTTTTTACCCACCACTGTTCTGATTTCCATGATACCTGAGCCAAATCTAGGTGGGAGGGAAAGACTCAAGGAGTAAAATCCAATCAGTTGCAACATCTCAATTTCCTTAAAGGAACAAGCATCACTTCACTGGCAGCTGTAGGCACCCAAACTAATCCTCTCATTGGCATCCCCCAGCTGGGGAGCACAGTCTTTGGCCTTTCTATAGCGAGGCCCTGAGCATGCCCTTCGAGGCCTAGCCAGGACGCAGTGACTTGGAATAGAGCTCACTTAGGCGTGTGGCCTGGTCGAGACAGGGTAGCTGGAGAGCTGGCTGGAATCAGCAGTTCTGCTTCGGGCCAGTGAATATTTATGTTAAATCAGGAGTAAAGAAAATGGATCTCACTCACTTTGTGTCCAGTGTTTTGTCCCGGGAGAGGGTAGGCAAGAGAGGCAGTTGTTTTTGTGTTGGTGGTATTAGTAGCAGCCCCAGCCAAGCTGTAGCCCATGCCCCACCCCCATATCATTTCTTCTTCACCACAAGACTCTGGCACTGAGCCTCATGCATGCATGGCAGAGCAGAGATCCTCATTACAGGTGGGCCTCATTTTCAGTATGGCTGATTAGTTCTTCAAAACCACATTTTGTAGTGCTGGCATCAAACCCAGGACTTTACACATGTTAGACAAATGCTCACAACTGAGCTACACTCTCAACTCCAAACTCAACTTTAAAGACAAATAAGGAAAAGAAGGAACTCTTGCTGCTATGGTCCCTCTCTTCTCTGTGGCACTCCTCTGCTATGCTACCCCACCCTGGAGCCAACTATGGACTGAAACTTCTACAAACTGTGAGCTAAAATAACCTTTTCTTATTTAACCTTTGCTGTTGGTATTGTCTCAGCAATGAGTAATTAAGACAGATTTTGATACTAGGAGGGGGCCATTGCTGTAACATTACCTGACCTTGTGGTTCAGAAGTTTCTGGAAATGGCTTTCAGGAGGAATTTGGAAAGGTTGGGAGATACCATCTGAAAAGGCAGCCCTAGAATGCTATGAGCTGAGCTTGATGGGAGATTCTGGTCGGAGCTCAGAAGACCAGAATGCTAATAGAAATGAAGCTGGAAAACACAAGACATAGGAGGTTTTAGGTAAGAACCAGGTCTGCAATAGAGTAGAATTTCAGGTCATATGGGCTATTCTCTGGCAGAAAAGTTGCCTGCATTTTGCTTGTGTCCAGAGAATTTGTAAAAGACTGTGATTGAGGGAAGTAGACCAATTGATCTAGCAGAAGTCTCAAGGCACTCTAATGTGGAAGCAGTGGCATAGCTACAGCTGGGGGCTTTTAGATAGCTGTACCTTGAGGATCAAAAACAAATGGCCAAGCAGTATGACTCAAAAAGTTTTTAGTTTTGTCAAAAAGGAAGTTCTAGTAAAGTTACAGCCTGTAAAGATGGAGTGGAGGAGAACTCAGTTGCTAAAGAGATTAGCATTTTAAAAAGTCAAGTACTTTGGAATAGGACGATGGAAAAGATGGCCTGTTGGGCATGGAGGCAAGTGCGTGTAATCCCAATACTTGAGGAGGCTGAGGCAGGAGGATTACCACAAATTTGAGGCCATCTTGGACTACATAGTGGGTCCAAAGCTAGCCTAAATTACATACTGAAATGCTGGCAAAAAAGAAACAAAGAGGACCAGGATTTAGCTCAGCGGTTGCCTATTTTGCAAGTGCAAGGACTGAGGTTCGATCCTTGGTAACCACATACAATACTCGGCATGGAGACTCACACCCAGCAGCAATCAGTACCACATACCTCAGTGCCAGGCGTGGTGGCTGTAATCCCAGCACTTGGGAGGCAGAGGCAGGAAGATAACTGTGAGTTTGAGGCTGAGCTCAGGGCCAGCCTGAACTACAAAGCAAGACCCTGTCTCAAAAACCTAAAAAAAAAGAAAAAAAAGGAAACAAAGAAAGGCTGGAAGGTTGAAAGAAAGAAAAAGGAGAAAGAAAAAGATGACCTGAGGGCATCACTAAGATCAGCAGGAGTGTATCTTGTGTGGCTTTAAAACTGCAAAGATTGGGCCAGGGAGTTAGCTCAGTGGTTCCGGCGCCTGTCTTGCAAGCGCAAGGGCCTGGGTTTGATTCCCCGGAAACCACATAACAATACTGGGTGTGGAGACCCACACCCAGCAGCAACCAGTACCACATACCACAGTGCCAGGCGTGGTGGCTCATGCCTGTAATCCCAGCACTCAGGAGGCAGAGGCAGGAGGATTGTGATGTGAGTTTGAGGCTGAGCTCAGGGCCAGCCTGAACCACAAAAGCGAGACCCTGTCTCAAAAAACCTAAAAAAACCCAAAACAAAACAAAACAAAAAAAAAAAAAACTGCAAAGATTAAAGAATTTGTTTTGAGAAGAGAGCCCCAGCGAACCATGTTCCAAAATGGTCAGAGCTTAGATAAATTTTTTTTGGATTGGGTTCATAGTGCTCAGCAATCCAGACAATAGACTCCTATAGCCAAGAGAGAAGGAACCCTGACTACTGTTTAAGTTGGTGGCAGATCTTGCCATCGTCCATGTGGTGCTGGTTTTATGTGCATGCGGAGTGCTAGAGCTGTGGGGTTAAGAAGGCTTCAACCTAGATTTCAGTAGAAGGCCTAGAAGTGAAGCCATGTGCCCCCTCAGGGAAGTGTGAGACACTGTATCAAGCTGAAGGTGCAGTGGAGACCCAGAAGGCTGGAGAAGCCAGGGACATGGATTATCTAGGAGTGAGGAAAGAAGTCTACACACATTGGCAGTGCCATAGAAGCTGAGCCATCCAAGCCCTTTAGTGATAACATCCTGCCACAGACTCCTGTGATGTTGGATATGGAACTACAGGATTTAATGTCTGCCTTGCTGGACTTTGGTCTTGCTTTAGTCCCATTCCTTTCTATCCCTGTACTTGTACCTTATGAAATGGGAATGTTAATCTTGTACCATTGTATGTTGGAAGCATCTAATTTCCTTTTCAGTTTTACAGAGGCTCAAAGCTAAGAGTTTGCCTTAAATTTCAGAGGAAAATATGTACTTGGAATTTTCAGTAATGCTGAAACTGTTAGGAATTTGGCAACTCTTAGAGACAGACTAAATGCATTTTGTTGGTTTTTTTTTTTTTTTGAGACAGGGTCTTGCTTTGTAGTTCAGGCTGGCCTTGAACTCACAGCAGTTCTCCTGCCTCTGCCTCCTGAGTGCTTATGTTGGGAACCACCCAGTTTGGAAATTGCAAGGTCAAAATTGACCAGGACTTTGGACTTGACTCTTGTCTTCATCTCTGGTAGCAACAGGGACTCAATGGTCCCACATGCTGTGATGCTTCAGGGCAGAACTGCACCAGATCTCCCCCTTCTCAAGGACTATTGCTGACATCTGCCTTGCCCCAAGGAATCGTCATCTACATAACTTCTCTAGGACAATTGTTGGTGTGGCCCTGCCTTTCCGGGTGTTTTGGAATGTAGATAATAAAAGGTGTGGTAGGCTGGGATCTGGAGTCCTTGCTGCCCAGAGTAGCATGGATCAGACTCAAGCTCAGTTTTCTCTAAGTAAGTTTCATTTCTGCCTAATTATTAATTACTTCACCGTGTGTGGTGAACTCACAGGAGACTAGAACTTAAAGTTCTAGTTATGTTTCCTTCCCCTGTTTACTACATTTGGCACCCAACTTGGATTTAAATCGGATCTACTGATAAATTCGCCTATGAGACAAACTTGGAATACAAGAGACAGCACATGGATCTCCCAGGACGATTCCGGACGCGGACACGGGACACGACTAGTAAGTGTGTTCAGCTGGGAGTAATCTTCTCTCATTGCTGAGTTAAAAATATGGGTCAATCGCTGTCATCAGATCAGTGTAACTTTGTCAAATTGCTTAAGTCGCTGTTAAAACAAGCGGCATATTTAATACCAAAAAGAGATGTGATAGAATTGCTAAAAGATATAGAAAAATACATTCCATGTTTTCCCAAGGAGGGGACAACTAATTTAGCAACATGGAAGTAGGAACCACTCTTCGTGAAGCCAGGCAAAGAGGGGATCGCCTTTCTCCTCAAACATTAAGCACTTGGGCCTTAGTCTACTCTGCTCTCAAATTCTCTCAGTCAGTTCAGGAGACTGTGACTACCCCTCCCTCCATTTGCCCTTCTGGTCATGCTTCCCCATGTTCATCGTCTTCACCCATTTGCTTTCATCTTACTGCAGCTTCAGTCTCACAGTTGCAACAGGCTGTTTCAGCCTCATCTGAGGAAAAGTCTGTATCACTAGCCCCACAGTCTCCTCAGGTGCCACAGAAAGGTCTTGTTGCCCTCCTCTTAAAGTGCACTCCTAGGGCCACTCCCTACCACTATACTCTACAAAAGCCAGTTACAGCAGACAAGGCAATTGAAGACCCTTTGTGTTTTCCTATCTCTCTTCTACCTGACCCTGACAACTCAGGGGCGGATTTGTGTGTTCATAGCTCATTTGATTTTAATATCCTAAAAAAACCTCAGGCAAAGTGTGCTGACTAATGGTGTCCAAAGCCCCTATACATTGGGTTTGCTAGACAGTGTACCTCAGACTTACTCTGGTTCCACATGATATCTTTTATCTTGCAAAAACGTGCCTGTCCTCTGCTCAGTAGCTCCATTTTGAGGTGGAACTGCGTTCCTTAATTAGAGAGCAGGCTCAGAAAAATGCCCTGGGAGATGCTCAGGTCAAACAGGTTAGTTGTGATATGCTATCTGGTACGGGCAAATATTCAGATTTACACAGGCAAGCTGATTGCCCAGTGCTACTCCTTTGCCCGCTAGAGAACCTCATGCAGAGGGCTTGGGCCTCTGTGCCAGTTGATGGTGCGCCGATGCAATCTTTTACTCAAATCATACAAGGGCCAATGGAAGCTTTCATGCATTTTGTAGCCCGATTGCAACAAGTTATTAGGAGACAGATATCTAATTCCCAGGCCACAAACATTTTGACTTCACAACTAGCCTATGAGAATGCTAATCTGGATTGTAAACAGGTGATAAATCCTGTATGCTGTTCTAATGATCTTGGAGTATATATTAAGGCATGTCAAAATATTGGGTCTCCTTCATACAATGCTGCCCTAATGGTTCAAACCATCTCCCAATATTTATGTGGTGCAGGTAGTGCATTAAAGTGTTTTAACTGTGGAAAAATGGTAATCTCAGAAAAAAACGTAAAATCAAAGCAGCTTTACAAGCTGACCTGAAACCAAATCAGGCATCCAAAGAGATTAAGTTACCACCCAGTCCTTGTCCTCGCTGCCGAAAAGGCATTCACTGAGCTAAGGCTTGCCACTCTAAATATGATAAGGATGGCAAATTATTGCTAGGGAAACAAAAATCACATCCTTTCCCAGGTTCAGGAAACAATAGGAGATCAAGACCAGTGGACTACAGTCCCTCTGAGCCAGCTGTACCCAGTTCAGACCCATGCATAAGTATGAGACCAGATGGCATGGGTGTCTAAAGAGATACTTCTTCCCACATCTGGGAGCTCAGTATTAGATCTTTTGGCTGCTCAGAGAGTTCACCTGCTGGGAGGTGAGACTCCTGTATCTGTTCCCACAGGAATTTACGGCCTGCTGCTGCCTGGATTTGATGATTAGAAATCTCTCTCAGACTTTTAAAGGCATTACTGTTATTTCTGTAGTTATTGATTCTGATTACAACTCTGAATTGTGTGTTCCTGTTAGTTCTACAGGACTTTGGGTAATTGAACAAGGAGATTATGTTGCAGAATTGTTGCTCTTGCCTAAACCAAAATTAAATAATGTTAGCCTAAGATCGGGGGCCGGGGAGTTAGCTCAGTGGTTCCGGTGCCTGTCTTGCAAGCGCAAGGGCCCGGGTTCGATTCCCCGGTAACCACATAACAATACTGGGTGTGGAGACCCACACCCAGCAGCAACCAGTACCACAGACCACAGTGCCGGGCGTGGTGGCTCACGCCTGTAATCCCAGCACTCGGGAGGCAGAGGCAGGAGGATTGTGATGTGAGTTGGAGGCTGAGCTGAGGGCCA
>PVIR01024408.1:0-16105 GCA_004026965.1 Petromus typicus | reverse complement strand
TTCTCAAGATCTTAAGCCAGAAATTTCTCAAAAAGGTTTATTTCACCCAAGAGATTTCCAAAAACTGATCTATGTGTAAAATTAAGTTGAATGACAAGTTATTCACAGGGGTAATAGACACAGGCATGAATGTATCCATCATATCCTCATCCTTATGGTCCCCAGCTTTAGATACAAAACAAGTTAAAATGTTATTGGTAGGCCTTGGTGACCCTCAACAAGCTCTACAAAGCTCCCTACCTTTACCTTATTAAGGATCTGATGGTCATTTGGGACACGTCTGTCCTTACATAGCTCCCATATCTGTAAATTTATGGGAAAGAAATTTATTGGAAGGATGGAAATCTGTAGTGACTACTTTCCCCCCTAAAACTTCACTAGTTGAACAAATGATGTATAAAATGGGATATGAACCAGGAAATGGGTTAGGCAAGCAGGGAAGAATGCAGTGTGTAAAACAGCCACAAAAGTACAAGCATTTTGGAATTGGATATGATCAAAGGTTTTTAGTTGGGGCTATTAAAGTTTCTCCACCCGAAGAAGCTTTGCCTTTGCAATGCAAATCAAGTGATCCCATTTGGGTTAATCAGTGGCCCCTACCACAAAAAAACCTAATTATTTTAGAGCTACTTATATCAAAACATCTTAAAGGGCATTTAGAGCCATCTATGAGCCCTTGTAACATACCTGTCTTTATTATTCCCAAAAAGTACAGCAAAGGGGGTTTATTTCAAGATTTATGTGATGTATATTTAACACATTGTGTGGATGAGATATTAGTCTCTACAAGGTCACAACAGCTCCTTTTTCAGGCCTTTGCTGTTGCAAAGAAGGACTTATCCTTTGGACCATGCATTGTACCTCAAAAGTTCCAACTATCCGAGCCTTATACTTACCTGGCTACTTTGCTATCAGAGTGGTCTGTCAAGTCACAAAAAATACAATTTAGAATAGGCAAATTAAAAATGCTAAATGATTTTCAAAAAATATTAGGAGATGTTAATTGGATTAGGCCTAAAATAGGGTTACTGACTTTTCAATTATGGAATTTGTATGAGATATTACAGGAAGATTCTAATCTTAATTCCCCTCAAAAATTAACTACTCCAGAGACACAAAAGGAGTTACAACTAATAGAAGAAGCCATACATAACCAACAAGTTTTTCACATTAACCCTAACTATTCAACTTATTTATTTGTATTTAACACCTCCCATTCACCTACAGGTTTAATAGGACAATGCTATGAAAAACAAGTCTTTCCCATGGAATGGCTGTTTTTATCTAACAAATTAGTAAAATCTCTACAGTTATATTTAGAGCAAATTGCAAAAGTAGTTTCTTTAGGATGTAACCGGACTCGACAGTTATTTGAAATTGATCTTCATTTTTTTATTATCCCAATTGATAAGGTTCAAATGCAATCACTGCTACAAACCACCTTATATTGGCAAGTAGCCTTTGCAGATTTCTTAGTACAGATAGATAATCACCATCCTAGTGATTCTCTGTTTCAGTTTTTTACACAACATGAATTTATTTTTCCTAAAGTTACTCAATTTCAACCATTACAACAAGATGCTCACACTTACCTCACTTCTGGCTCCTCTAAAGGCCAAGGAGCAATTTGGAGTACTTCTTTTAGCTATGTGTTACCTACACCCGGTGTCTGAGCTCAGAGGTCAGAATTGCTAGCAATTTTATTTGTGATTGAAAACTTTCCTTCCCAGCCCCTCAATATTTTAAGTGATTCCTCTTATGCAGTTTCTTTAGCTCAGTGATTAGAAGGAGCTGTGGTCTGCTCTATCTTGAAACCTGAATTACTGAACTTGTTTTTAAGATTACAAAAAGCTATCTGCCAAAGAATTGCTCCCTTTTATATTGGACATATTCAATCACATACCAATCTTTCTGGGCCACTTTCATATGGCAACAGACAAGCAGATCAGTTTATAGGATTTCTTGCTGCCTTTGATCAGGCTAAGGAATCGTATATCTATTTTCATCAGAACTCCAAGGCACTGTGACATGACTTTCATCTATCTCACGCCCAAGCACAGCGGAGAGTTAGGGCTTGTCATAGTTGCCAACAGATTCCACAGCCCATTTCCTCCAAGTGAACTAATCCTCAAGGCCTAGTGAGTAACATGATTTGGCAGATGGATGTGACACACATCCCCTCCTTTGGTAAGTCTCAGTTTGTTCATGTTTCTATAGACACATTTTCACACATGATACATGCCACATGTCACTCTGGTGAGAAAGGGCACCACGTTCAACAGCACTGCTTGTCCACCTTTGCTGCCATGGGAGTGCCCCAAAACATTAAGACTGGTAATGGCCCATCATATGTTAATAAATTTATACAAAAATTCTTTCTTATTTGGCATGTTAAGCATAATACTGGTATTCCATATAATCCACAAGGACAAGCCATAGTAGAAAGAGCCCATGCCACTCTTAAACATCAGCTACTAAAACAGCCAAAAAGCGAAAGTCGGGTACCTTCACAGGCCCATTTAATCTAGCTGTTTTTGTACCTAACCTTTTAAATCCCACAGCATATTTCATGCAATTGCCTGCTATAATCCATTGGCATGAAGATATCATGGCTGAGACCCCAAAACCACAAGTCCTTTAGAAAGATGTTGAAATAGGTAGTAGCCCCATTGCTTTAATAACTCGGGGGAGAAGTTTCCCTTGTGTGCTGACAGATACTAATGAAACCTTGTGGCTGCCCTCTTGGGACTTACAACCATAGATCATGCTGGTGAAATCACCAACATCTCTGAAAACAGACAACAGCACTCCTGCTGAGACTATGAGACAGCTGCACCTGATCAACCCACCTCACCTGCAATGACCAACAAATTCATTGCAGGATTAGGACCAAGAGCAAGTCCAGGACCAAGACATCACCTCCAGAGGGAGAACAAGAATAGATTCATGGGTTAATAATAATAAATAATATATATATATATATATATACATGTTATGTATATACTAATATATATTATATTGATATATTATGTATATATTTATATTATATATAATATACATCTATATCTATACTCTCTCTCTCTATATATAGAGAGAGTATACATATATACATGTATATAAATATATACATGAATCTTTTGGGGGGACAACCTAACAATGTTCCTTATAGGTATGAAGCACTTTACATTTCTTCTGATTCTAATCATATCTGTTAATTGACTTACAAAAAGTTTTTGACCGGTCTTAATTACAATTAGAAGACAAAAAAATTATACAAGAGGTATTATAATTCAGTTTGGCCAAATATATTTGAGTGCACTCTTAATTTTATAGATTGTCTTATATGTTTGTCTGTTTATGTGTTTGTCCAGTCATATAATTCATCTTAATTGTTTTGTTTGAGCTCAAAATAATTTTTTATCTTAATTTTTTTCCTCAAATATGTGCATCTATGATCAAGTTGACTTTCAGATAATGTTATTAAAGGCATGCCTTTCTTTTCATAGGTTGCTGGTGATCTCAAATTTGTTTTTCAAAACTACTGTTTTTCCTTAGCAACAATCCAAATATATTTTATCAGCTACAGATAGTATATTGCTACAATCTGGTTTTTCCAAATTATAAAAATAAAAATTCTTTCCTTTAAAACTAAAACCCTTAAAGCTTGGGAGACTACTAAAAGAGTCTCCCCTTGGTGAACAGAGGAGCAGCTGCCCAGAACATAATTATTTTGGTCTTGGTTCACTAAGGGGACCAATATTTTCACAACCTTATGAGAGATTTGCCTCAACAAATATTATTTAACTGTTATTGCAAATTGGTTGCACTGGTCATCATCAAAGGTTTAAGCTCTAAAAATGTAAAATATTTTTATGGGTCAAATTCTATATGTGTTATGATATATTTGCATTGGTCATCTTCAAAAGATTAATTTCTTTGGAACAAACAAAAAAGAGGGTTATAAAGAGACCTTTGGTACAAAGCTACACTGAAAGATACAAGGTTTTATATAATTGTGATACTTATTACTGCTACAACAATGATGTTTAAAATGTATTTATGCTCCATAATTCTACAAGTCTTCAAAAATTGTATATGATATTCACCTTTTGATTCAGACATCTGCCTTGCATTTGTGGGAGAGTGAGTTTATCTAACAATGGCTATTTTATAATAGAGACACATTTAATTATCATGAGGATAATACCAGTTATGTATAGTCGTTTAGTTAAGGCCCTTTTCTATTAACATTAGACAATGACTTGACCAGTAATACAACCATGTTTAGTAACTGTAATAGCCTCCTAACTATGTTTTTATTCCTAAACGCTTTGTATGCAGGTAGATTTATAATAGTTGAATTCACTACTCCAGCTGCATTGGTTATTATTGATCTTCTCTCCTGGGTGTTTAACAATTAAAGTTTAAGAGACCAAAACTGAAAAGTAATGGGCTAAAAGACAGCCAATATTTTGGCCCTGCCCCTCCAAGGTCAGTACAACTCCTGAAGATCCAAGGCATGAGGAAATCTTCTCCACAAGATGCTATGATTCTACAAAAGTGTGCCAAAGGAATGTCGCCTCGAGAAAAGAAAAAAATCTCCTATGCTTTTGCAGAAAGCTTGGCCAAGCAGAGGCCTTGTGACATATCCTGCTGGCTGACACTAACAGAAGAGCTGAGAGACTGCATGGTTCAAGACACTCAAAGGAGACTTGTTTGACCTTGTTAGATAATAAGAAATTCCTTTTATTTAAAATAAGTCTCATTAACTTGTTCTTAAACATGCAGTAGAAAAGTATGAAGAAAAATGTTTTTAATTTGCTTATTATTGACCACAGGCTGCCAAATTCTAAGTGACCATATACTTTACAACAACTAAAGTATTAGACATTTTTTGTTTTAGATATGCTTTATAAAACAGATTTTAGTGATAATTTACAATATGATTTTCATTTTAGGTTTATTATATCAGCTCCCTAGAAGGGGTCTTTGTCCATAGTCTTCTCTACATACCTGCTCCTTTTCTCTCTAGCCACAGTCAGGGATACCCTGTATATAGTAACTTTATAGGCATTTAATTCAGTTTAGCATTTTTTTTTAAGGTTTTTGAGACAGGGTCTCGCTTTGTGGTTCAGGCTGGCCCTGAGCTCAGCCTCAAACTCACATCATAGCAATCCTCCTGCCTCTGCCTCCCGAGTGCTGGGATTACAGGTGTGAGCCACCACACCCGGCACTGTAGTATGTGGTACTGGTTGCTGCTGGGGTGAGTCTCCATGCCCAGTATTGTTATGTGGTTACCAGGGATCGAACCCGGGTCCTTGCGCTTGCAAGACAGGCACCGGAACCACTGAGCTATATCCCCGGCCCTCAGTTTAGCATATTATGGGTTCTCACAGAGACAAGCCATTGTTGGGTGTGCTTGCTTCTCCTTAAAAGCATACATAAAATAAAAAGAAAGGGAGATATGTTGGGAATCACCTGTTTGGAAATTGCAAGGTCAAAATTGACCAGGACTTTGGACTTGACTCTTGTCTTCATCTCTGGTAGCAACAGGGACTCAATGGTCCCACATGCTGTGATGCTTCAGGGCAGAACTGCACCAGATCTCCCCCTTCTCAAGGACTATTGCTGACATATGCCTTGCCCTGAGGAATCCTCATCTACATAACTTCTCTAGGACAACTGTTGGTGTGGCCCTGCCTTTCTGGGCATTTTGGAATGTAGATAATAAAAGATGTGGTAGGCCGGAGTCCGGAGTCCTTGCTGCCCAGAGTAGCATGGATCAGACCCAAGCTCAGTTTTCTCTAAGTCTCATTTCTGCCTAATTATTAATTACTTTGCCATGTGCTGTGAACTCACAGGAGACTAGAACTTGAAGTTCTAGTTAAGTTCCCTTCCTGTTTACTACATGCTGGGATTGCAGGTATGAGCCACCACACCCAGCATTGTGCTATGTGGTTACCAGGCAGGGATCAAATTCAGGAACTTGCACTTGCCAGACAACAGAACCACTGAGCTAAATCCCCTGCTTCCACTAAATACATTTTGAATAAAGGGATATATATGAGTCTGTTGGAGGTCAAGGGTATAATTATAGTTTATATGGCGATGTCCCCCACCAAACCTTATGTGGTTATAGATGTGGCTGTTGGGAGTGGCTGGATCATAACTATGTGGTACTGGATCAGACCACTGGTTGGTTCAGCATGGTGCTGGGTATGGATGATGGATTTACTGAAGAGTGAGGATCCACTCTGGATGAGAGTGGCACCTACCAATAGGCTTGTAGCCTGGGTAGAATAAAAAGGGAAAGAAGGAAAGCTCATGCCTTCCTGCCTGCCTCACCACAAATTGTCTCTCCCCCACCTGCCTTAGAGATAGCTGACCATGGGCTAAATTATTTATATTTGTGAGCTAAAAATAAACCTTTCCTCCTTAGAAGAAAAAAAAAAAAAAAAGACAGTCCTTATTTGTAGAACTATCTTCCAAACTGAATTTTAAAAAAGATAAACAGATCGTACTTTTGTATGACTAGTGGTCTAAGTGCTAAGCCATAGAGCCACTGCCTAAACTACACTTTTGTTGAGGTATAATTGACATAAAATAAATTGTACATATTTATTTTATATTTTAAAATGGCCAATTTAATTTTTTTGACATATTTAGTTGCCACTGAAGTCATCACTAGAATCAGGATAGTGAACATATTCATTCCCCTGCTCCTTAGGAATTCTCTTACTCCCGACCATCTCTTCCTCTTCCCTATTCCTGCCCTCTTCTGACCTTATCACACCATTCCAAGGCAACCACTGATCTCCTCCTCAAATAATAAATCAACGATCATTTTTTTTTTGAGCTTATAGAAATGCAGTCATACAATGTGTGCCCTTTTTAATCTGGATTTTTTTCTTGTATAATACTTTGAGATTCATTTATGTTGAATGGAAAATTTCAGTGTCTTTCAAAGAATTGGTCCATTTTATTTGGTTTTTGAATTTATTGGCATAACATTGCTCATAATATTTCCTTATTCTTTCAGTGTCTGTTGAATTTGAAGTACAGTTACCTCTTTCATTCCTAAAATTAATACCATTTATTTTCTCTATTTACTCCTTAATATTTCTAGATAGGAATTCATCAATTTTATTATTTAGTAATCAGCTATGTTGATTTTCTTTTTTTTTTAAATTTAGGTTTTTTGAGACAGGGTCTCACTTTGCTGTTCAGGCTGGCCCCAAGCTCAGCCTCAAACTCACAACACAGCAATCCTCCTGCCTCTGCCTCCCAAGTGCTGGGATTACAGGTGTGAGCCACCACGCCCGGCACTGTGGTACGTGGTGCTGGTTGCTGCTGGGCGTGAGTCTCCATGCCCAGTATTGTACGTGTTTACTGAGGATTGAACCTGGGTCCTTGCCCTTGCAAAACAGGCATGGGAACCACTGAGCTAAATCCCTGGCCCTATGTTGGTCTTCTTAAACAAACAGCTATTTGCTGCTATTGAGTTTCTTTATCATCTTTCTGTGTTCTGTTTGTTGATTTTTGCTCTGATATCTATGACTATCTCTTTATATTTTACTTGTTTGGCTTAATTTTCTTTTTTAAGTTTCTTAAGAAGCTGAAGTTACTGACTTGGAAAATTTTTCCCTCTAAAATAGTGAGCAAGCTGCTATGTTTCCCTCTATTCGCAGTTAACGTAGGGAACTTTTGTGATCCTATCATTGTGATAGGTTTTTTTTCCAGCAAGCAAGAACTAATTATTTCATTTTACTTTATTTTGTTTTGTTTTGTTTTACTTTATTGTTCAGTTTTGGGGACAGGGTGTTACTGTGTAGTTCATGATGGCCTTGAACTTATGGTGATCTTCCTGCTTCAGTTTCCCAAAGGCTGAGTTTACTGGTGTATACCACTGTGCCTCGCCAACTCATTCTGTAGCAGACACTCACTAGATATACTATAATCTAATTCCATTTTGGTCTGATCTACATGGAGATAGAATCAAACTGATGCTGAGAGCTGACAGTCCCCCAAATTGCCCCCATTTCAGATGCTAGTGTAAGTCCCAGGTTGTCTTGTGCTTCTGACCAACCAGATATAAACATGGGTTCTCACAGCCCCTTTGTCAGGTTAGATTACTTTGCCTCAGACCACAGAACTCAGGGAAACATATTTACCAGTTTATTATACAGGATGTTACAAAGGATACAAAGAGATGTATAGGGTGAGGTATGGGTGGGGCCTCACATGCCCTTTCCAGCATGCATCCTAGATCTCAGCCTAGGACCTCCAAACTGTCCTTTCAGGAGACTTCAACTAATGAGTATAAACTGTGTGGGAAAACCCAGTAAGAGCTGGGTGCTTCAATCTTCTTCATCATCTCTTTGTACAGTGTTCCTAGGTCAAGGGTGGGGACCAGAGTGCTCTAGAACAAGGAGGGTCTAACAGTCTTCTGTTGGATAAGGGTAGGTTAGAGAATGTGACTAGAAAGGGGGAGAGGACAACAGAGGAGAAGGGAAGAAAGGTATAGAAAGGATAGTGCTTTTATGAGGAAGGTTTTTTTTTTTTTTTTTTTTAGGTTTTTTGAGACAGGGTCTCGCTTTGTAGTTCAGGCTGGCCCTGAGTTCAGCCTCCAACTCACATCACAGCAATCCTCCTGCCTCTGCCTCCTGAGTGTTGGGATTACAGGCGTGAGCCACCACGCCCAGCACTGTGGTATGTGGTACTGGTTGCTGCTGGGCGTGAGTCTCTACACTCAGTATTTTATGTGGTTACCAAGTATCGAACCCAGGCCCTTGTGCTTGCAAGACAGGCGCCGGAACCACTGAGCTATATCCCCAGCCCTATGAGGAAGGTTTTATGAGATGAGGTGGTTATATATACATATGTACGTATATATGTATATATATATATATACATATATACATATATATATACACACACACACATATATACATATATACATATATATGTATATATGTGTATATATTAAATATAATAATATTTATATATATTAATTTGTTGTATTTTAATTTAAAAAGATTTTCTAATTTTTCTTTGGATTCCCTTTTAACTCGAGTTATTTATAGTTGTATTACTTAGTCTCCAAATATTTAGCAGTTTTCTAAATATCTTTGTTATTGATTTCTAATTTAATTACTTTATGATCAGAGATGCTTTGTATGATATGACCCTACTAAATTTATGCATCTTTATTTTATTGCCCAGAATATGGCCTATCTTGAAATGTGCCCTGTGTGTATGTCAACATGTAATCTCTTGTTTGGAACATCCTATGAATATTAGTTAAATCCAATTGAATAGACAGTGTTAAAGATGTCCATATCTTTTTTGTTTGTTTGTTTTTTGTTGTTTGGTTTTTTGAGACAGAGTCTTGCTTTGTGGTTCAGGCTGGCCCTGAGCTCAGCCTCCAACTCACATCACAGCAATCCTCCTGCCTCTGCCTCCCGAGTGCTGGGATTATAGGCGTGAGCCACCACGCCCGGCACTGTGGTATGTGGTACTGATTGCTGCTAGGGTGAGTCTCCATGCCCAGTATGGTATATGGTTACCAGGGATTGAACCCAGGTCCTTGCGCTTGCAAGACAGGCGCCAGAACCACAGAGCTAAATCCCTGGCCCCAAAATGTCCATATCTTTAATAAGATATATTTTTGTTTTCTGTCTTCTTTTCCTGTCAATTACTGAGAAAGAAAATTCAAATCTGAAACTAATTATAGATTTGAAATCTTTCTTTCTGAAGTTTTCTGTCAGTCTTTGTGTCACATACTGGAACATTGTTCTTAGCTATTTATGTTTTCAGAATTATCATGTGCTCCTGAAAAAGTGACTCTCATGGTCTGTTCTCTCCCAGGAAATATTTTTTAATATCTGTTTGTCTGGTATTAAAATAACACATAACTCTGACTCTTGTTTATACAGTATATATTTTCTCTTTGATATTAGTTGTCTTTTTGCTGCTGCAACAAATTATCACAAATGTACTGAAAAAAACCCACAGTGTTATTATCTTGTAGTTCTGCAGCTCAAAAGTCCAAAATCAGTCACAATAGGCCAAAATCAAAATATTATTATGATTGCTCCTTTCTGGAGACTTTAATGGAAGCCACATTTCTTTATCTTTTTTTAACTTCCAGAGGCCCTGGCTCATGGGCTCCTCCTTTGTTTAAAGAAAGCCACACAGCTTTCTGTCAAGGGACTCACAGAAGAACTCAGAGTGACAACAACAGTATGACAGGTTCTATGGTTCAGACTGAAGTAAAAACTTGTGATGCTACAATATTACACATACTAAGGTATCTGGAGACATTCATCTTAGGCACACAAAGATTCCATAGAACAAGTTAATTATATTGAGCTATCTCAAGAGCTTTGAAATAAAGGATGGAAGAATGTGAAATAGATGCCTAACAAGATGAACTCTTTTTACCTCCATGTGAATGCTACACATACACCAGATATGACCCACATTAGTGTGAAAGGCGTTGTTGATAAGGACAAATCTTATGTGCATCTCACCAGCAGCCAATCTGCCTGGAAAAAGAAAGAAAAAATGCATAGGTATGAAGGACAGATACCCCAACCTTGGCCAGAGAGTTGAGAAGGATCCCTTGGGTTGCTATCAGTGCCCTGTCGGCACCCTTGCTGGTCTTGCATTGTGTGTCAGACTTCTCTCTCTGCAGAGCTTCCTTCCAGCAGCCACGAAGTGTCTGAGGATTAGCTGCGTCTCCTCATCTGGCCATCCTTGCCCAGTGTTTGATGATAGGTGATGCCCAAGTCCTTGGCTCCCTTTCCCTTTGGGTCCAACACCCAGCTACTCATGCTCCAAAGTGGACCTACCTACAGTTTATTCTCTGTCTGCTTTTTCCAGTTTCACCACTCCTTTTTTCTTCCAGGGTTTCTTAGAATCCTTTTCCCCCAAACTCCTTGTACTTGAGTCCTTTTCTCAGGCTCTGCAAACAGACTGGACAAGTAAAAGGAAGAAGCCGTGGATATACTGGAGTCACATTTGATATATTGCCTCATTACAGCCACATCAAAAAGAAAGCAGAAATTTCCCTCATTTGAAGCTCTGGGATTAAACCCTAAAGGGGTTTCTGGCAGGAAGAATAATTTTTATTTTATTGTTTTGCAGAACCGGGATCTAACTCAGGATCTTGTACTTGCCAGTCAGGCAGTAGCATCACAGAACTACATCCTTGGCCCATAGAAGAATAATTTTTAAACATACCCTACTTAGGATAGGGATATGAGATGGTCAAGGGTATGAAATGCCTGCTCAGGAACAGAAGGCAAATGTTTTAACAGCCCTATCAGCGAAGCTAAAAATCCAGAGTTCTTTGATGGTTGTAGCCTGGGCTTTATTTACTGGCAATGCATTTTATTTAGACTTGCCAGAACTCTTGGAGTTACCATAGTGCTTATAAACACATTTTGTGGTCAACAGACTTGGGGATGGTATAAAAATGCACAGGAAGTTTGAGGGAGGCAGGGTGCCTTTGCCTTGAAAAGTGACATCTTGGAAAGGTCACAGAACACAGAGGAATGGAGCTGTCCTCCATGCACACTGGAATCAGCCTCATATACTTCCTTCTCTTCTCCATCCTCTTCCCTGAAAACACATTGTCATTCCTCAAAGAGGAGAAAGGTGCTAAAAGTATAAGAAGAAATTTCCCAGGTGCCATAGACAGTGTGGTGAGAATCAGAATCTCCTTGTCCAGACCCAAGGGAGGAAAGTGAAGGAGGCTCGCTTCATTTGCTTCAGCTGCCCTGGCTGGTGAGTAGCTCAGGGCTACTTGCCATTCCATCTCCTTGGAAAGACATTTGTTCCACACAAGGGTTGCTGAATTTCTGCAAAATGCTAAGCTTTGTGCCAGAAATCGGGAATGTGATGATGATTAAGGTACAACTCTTGTGCTCAAGAGAAGACTGTCCTGTCCAATGGGGGGTGGGGTAGACTACAGGAGGATAAAGGTAACAATAGTGTTTTACTAGTTTTTTTTTTTTTTTTTTTAAGGCAAGATTCTTGACTGGCCTCAAACTCACAATAGTTCTCCTGTCTCAAGACCTGGGAGCCTCCCAAAAGCTGGGATTATAGGAATTTACCATGGTGGCCTACAATAATGATGAGTATAGACTAGAGACCAAGACATGATGCCAGGAGCCAGCATCTCACAAAAATCCTAGAGTTCCTATAAATAAAATGACAAAAAATTTCCTGGAGCAAATAATTGTGCTTCTAGAGAGAACTTTTTTTTTTTTTTGGTACCAAAAAACTTAGGACTTTGCACTTTCCAGGAAGGCATGGTGCCACTGAGCTAAATTCCTGGCTCATTATGCTCCTGGAGCCCACTGAGAACTTTCTCTCCTTCCAGAGATGGTGACTGTATCTTAGGCAAGGAACCAGAGGAGTAAGATGCAAGATGAGACAGAATCCTGATAGTATATATATATATATATATATATATATATATATATATATATATATATATATATATATATCTACTATAGATTTTAGTCCACTGGATACATATTATCATTGGAACATGGTATCTTTAACTCTTTGGTGAAGATATCTAAAAGGGGAATAGCTGGATCAAAGGAATTTCTATTTTGGTTTTTTGAGGAATCTACACTGATTTCCATAGTGATCGTACTAGTTTCCATTCCCACCAGCAGTGTAAAAGAGTTCCCTTTTGCTGGAAGCCACTCTAGCATTTGTTATTATTTGATTTTTTGATAATAACCATTCTTTGTAGAGTAAGGTAATGTGGTTTTAATTTGCATTCTTTAATGGTCAGAAATGTTGAGAATTTCTTTATGTATTTATTGGCTACAGTATTCTGTGAAGTGTCCAATTCTAGTTGTCTATCTCTTGATTGAGTCTTTTGATTTGAGGTTCTACTTTTTTGAGTTCTTTATATACTTTAGATTGGATTCCAGAACTCACTGTCAAAATTTGTTTCCCCATTCTATAGGTTGCCTGTTGGTTGTTTATTTTTCTGTGCAGGAGCTTTTAAATTTGATAAGATCCCATTTGATGATTCTTGGGACTGTTTCTTGTGCAAGTGGGATTCTGTTTAAACAGTCCTTACCTACATCTGTGACTTCAAGAGTTACTGATCATGTCTTCCAGAAGGTTAAATGTTTCTGTTTTGATAGTTCTTTGATCTCTTTAAAGGAATTTAGCTTTGATTTTAACTTAGTACATGGCAAAAGATATAGGTTTAGATTCAGTCTTTTGCGTATGGGTAGCTCATTTTCCCAGCACACTTATTAAAGAGATCGTCTTTCCTCTGCTGTGCATTTTTGGCCTCATTTTCAAAGATCAAATAATTGAGTGTATTTGAGATTGTTTCTGTATCTTCTCTTCTGCTCCAGTGACCCTCATGTCTGCTTTTCTGCCAGTACCTTGCTGCCTTTTCACGGAGTCTTTGTAGTATAACTTCAAGTCTAGGATGGTGATGCCTCTCGCTTTGCACTTCATCCAGGATTGCTTTGGCTATTCTAGATCTCTTGTGGTTTCATATGAATTTTAGTATTATTTTCTCTCATTCTGTTGGAAGTTTGATTGGAATTTCATTAAGTCTGTCTATTAATTTTGGAAGTATGGCTATTTTGACTATGTTGGTTCTGCTTATCCAAGAACAGGAGATGTTTCTTCCTTTTTTTGCTGTCCTCTTCAGTCTCCTTTTTCAGAGTACCATAGATTTTGTTTTCTACTTAATTTTTCTTGGTACTATTATTAATGGTTTTTTCCCTAGTTTATTCTCAGTGGGTTCCCTATAAGTGTGCAGGAATATTACTGATTTTTGTGTGTTGTTTTCATATCCTCCCAAATTACTGAATTTGGTTATTAATTCTTGGAATCTTTTGGTGGATTATTTTTAGGTCTTCTATGTAAATAACAATAATTTGTTTTTGCCTTTCCTATATGTATCATTTTTATTTCTTGTTCTTACCTAATAACTTTTGCTAATGTTTTGAGTACTATGTTGAACAGGACTGGTGATTGTGTATATCCTTGTCTTATTCCTAGTTTTAAAGGATAACCTTTCAGCTTTTCCTTATGTTGTATGATGTTGGTAGTAGGTTTGACATAAATGGTATTTATTAGATTGAGGTAAAGTTTTTCAATACTTATTTTCTTCAGGGTTTTTGTCATGAAAAGGTAATGGATTTTACGAAAGGATTTTTCTGTATCTATTGAGATGATCATGTAATTTCTGTTCTTCTATTTATACAGTATATTATATTTATTGATTTGTATATGTTGAACTATCTTTGAATTCCTAGAATGAAGCTACTTGGTCATGACATATGATTTTCTTGATAATTCATTGCATTTTGTTTGCCAGTACTTTGTTGAGGATTTTTGCATCCATTCAATAAAGAGATTGGTCTGTGTTTCTCTTTTATGGTTGGATCCTATTGTGATTTTGTAATAGGATAATTATACCTTGCAGAATGCCTTTGGGAGTACTATTTCCCTTTCAATTTCATTAAAAAACTTGAGAACAATTGCTGGTAGGATTTCTCTGAAATTTTTGTAAAATTCAGCAGTGAACTTGCCTGGACTTTCACTTTTTTAGTTGACTGGCTATTTTGTTACTGTTTCTGTTTAATTGCCTGTTACTGGATGATTTCAGGTTTTAAAATCTTGATTCAATTTTGATAACTCATTTGTATTTAGGAATTTACCATGTCTTTTGTATTTTCCAATTTATTAGCATACAGGTTTGTGAAATAATTGTTAATATATTTTTATTTTGGCACTACTTACTGTGATTTCAACTTTTTATTTGTAATTTCATTGATTTGGGTCTTTTCACATCTTTTTTTGGTTAGATTAGCTAAGGGTTTGTCTGCTTTTTACTAAAATTATTCATTTTTTCTTCATATTTTCTGGTTTCAGTTTTATTGATTTTACTCTAATAATTTCCTGCTTGGTACTAGCTTTGGGTTTGTATTATTCCTGTTTTTATTTTTAGGACCTTGAGAAATACCATTAAGTTGTTTATTTAGGTTCACTCTTTATGAATTCGTGGCTATAAACTTCCCTCTTAGGAATGACTTCTTTCACAGTGTGCTGTAAGTTCTAGTGTGTCACACTAGCATTATCATTTAGTTTTAGAAAGTTTTGTATTTTTTTCTTGATTTTTTTAATAACTTATTATTTAGTTGAATGTGTTGTTTAGTTTCCATGCATTTGCCTAATTTGTTTTGTTTAGTCATTGACTATTATTGTGCTATGCCATAGTCTGATAGTATGCATGGCATAATTTCAATTAATTATTTTACATTTACATAAAGCTGACTTATTTATTATTACATAGTCTATTTTGGAGAAATTCCACATGCAGCTGAAAGGAATGTGTATTCTGCTACTGAGTGGAACATTCCATAGGTATCCATTAATGTATTTGTTCAAAGGTATTCATTTTATTTATTTATTGTTTTTACTGTTTTTTTTTTTTTTTTTGGTCTAGTTGATCTGTTTGATCTATTTGTGATAGTGGGATATTGGAGTTCCTCACTATAACTGTGTTCATGTTTATTTGATCTTTTATATCCAATAGTATATATTTTGTGAAGTCCAGTGTACTGTTAAGTGCATATGTGTTAATAACTGTTACCTCTTCCTGTTGTATTTTTTCCCTTCACCAATATGTAGTGAACTTCTTTGACTCTTTTGATAAATTTTACCATGAAGTTTACTCTGAATATAAACTGGTTGCACATGCTTTTTTCTGGTTTCCTATTGCATGGAACAATGTTTTCCATCCTTTGATTTTATGAATTTCTTTTGAGACTAAATGTGTTACTTCCGTATGGTATATCATTGGGTTTTTTTATTGATTCATTTTACCAATCTGTGTGTTGTGACTGGGAAATTGAAGCAACTCATATTGAGAATTATTACTGAAAAGTATTGACTTATTCCTCTGATTGCTTTATTTTCCTGTTGCTGAGATCCCTTTCCTCCCTCCTGCTTAACTGTTCACTTTGCCTAGTATATTCATACTATGAGACCTTTTGTCATTTTTAGTTTCACAGTAGCTTTCCAGGGTATCCTCAAGAATTTTTTGGAG
>PVIR01024407.1:0-26070 GCA_004026965.1 Petromus typicus | reverse complement strand
TACCTGAGGATAGCTGTATTAAATAAATGAAGTAGAAGCCCACTTCCTCTAGAGCAGGAATGGAATTGGATTTGATCCAAATTATCAATGTCATTTTAAAAATCCAGTGCTAGGGATTGAACTCAGGGCCTTGGCAGTTGTGATCCTCCTGCCTCAGTTTCCCAGAGTGCTGGAACTATGGATTGAGCCACCAGGCTCAATTCAAACTCTTTCATTTATAGGGCTCTTTACACTTTCACATAGTTTCTCAGTCTATCTTTAAAAGTTTTGATCATGTAGTAGAATAAATATCTCCATACCTATTTCATAATGAAACTTGGAAAACAAATACATGTCCAAGGCCACCTATGATAAAGGAACCAGAACTCCACGGTCATGCACACCAAAGGGCTGGTGTTACCAGAAAAAAATAGTATGAAGGAGAAGTGAGTTGTTTAAAGATAATGACCCTACAAATTATATGAAGATTTATATAAAAATGTAAGTTGCAAAATATGTTAGTGAGGAAAAAAGGCAGACTGTAAAACAACATTAGTTTATAATTTTACATAAATGTAAAAGTCATGGTGAGGTTAGATTCTTTGTTTCATCTTTTAAAAAATCATTAAGTTTATTGGTACAATTTAGATATAAGTATTGATCACATTCTTCATATGGAATTTGTACCTGTACATGACCTATTTGATCCTTATTTTTTCTCTTATTTCTCTCCTCTCCCTTTCACTTCTTTCCTCCCTTTATTCACAAAAGCTTTGTTTCCATTTTATCTTTCTTCTTTTTTCTTTTCCTTTCTGTCCTTTCCCCTTCCTTTGCATTGCTGCTCATTTGAACATTTTCTTCCTATTTCATATTACCCATTATACTTTTTGATCTTTGTTAATACTTTCAAATTCTCACCCCACAGAGATAATGTGATATTTGCAAAGGTCTAAATATTAAAACAGAAACACTAGAACTGATGTAAGTGAGAATAGGTAGAACTCTGGAAGACATAGGTATAGGCAAAGACTGTGGAGCAAAATCCTGATTGAATGGGAAATATGAGAAAGAATTAACAACTGGTATCTGATTGTATTTAAAAAGCTTTTGTGTAGCAAAACAACAACAACAACAAAACAACCAACAGAATGAAGAGACAACCCACTACATCACTGGGCATTTGGAGATGTAAAGTAAAACAATGCTAAGATTCCATCGCACTCCACAAAGAATGGTTATTCTCAAGAAATTAGCCAATAATAAATGCCACAGGGGCTTTCCATTGTTGGTCAAAGGGTAGACTGGTGCAACTGCTATGGAAATCAGTGTAGAAATTTCTCAAAAAACTAGGACTATCATTTCCATTTGACCCAGGTATTCCCTTTCTTTGTATCTTCCTAGAATAATTAAAAGCATTATACCCCACTGATATATGCATACCTATTTGTATAGCATTATAATTTGTAGTAGCTAAATTTGGAAAGGGCCCAAACACCCATCCATTGATGAATGGATAAAGAAGATGTGAAGTTTTTTTTTTTTAAATAGAATGGAGTACTACTCCACTATAACGGAGGATAAACTTAAGACATATACTGGTAAATGGTGCACCTCGAATCCACACTCTTAAGTGACATGAATCAGACGTATGTGTAAGTATACGGCTGTGTTTTGCAGGCCACGCAGATCAGCACTGTAGCAGCTCAGGTGGGGGCCAGCCCCACACACAAGTGCAGAGTCTGCAGTATTGATCATGCCCCAAACCAGCCTCTAAAGAGTTAACTTCACTATTGGCTTATTTAGAGAAGCAAGTCCAGCCAAAGCCTACACACCACCGAAGTCAGAGTAACTTGAACCCAAATTCCATTCCCACAACTAAAATCTTCTTACAACAAGGTCAGTGTTCTGATCACAACTATATATTTCATCTATTCTGTTCATAGTTTTTTGTTTTTGTTTTTTTGAGACAGGATCTTATTTTGTGTTCAGGCTGACCCTGAACTCACTATGTAGCCCAGGCCAGCTTTGAACTTGCAGCAATCTTCCTGCCTCTGCCTCCCTAGTGCTGGGATTACAGACATGAGCCACCACGCCCGGCACTGTGTTATGTGGTTTTGATTGCTGGTGGGCATGAGTCTCCACATCTAGCACTGTGGTATGTGGTTACTGGGGATCGAACTCAGGACCCTGCCCTTGCCAGGCAGACACCAGAACCACTGAGCTAAATCCCCAGCCTTCTGTTCCTAATTTGAGAACGCTTTGTCTTGTCCTTTATAAGACTTGACATTAATTTCCATAGAAATCACATGTAGTATTGCCATCACATGTAACTTGTCCTTACTCTAATCGATTACCAATAATAGCCAGTGGCATGGACTGGCCAGAACCTTTGTCAGTTGCACTGGTGTCAATTGTCCTGGCAAGCCACTTTCTGTCTCTCTTCGTTCTGCTTTTTAGTTTGTTTCCTCATGCCTGCTTCGTACACTGAGCAGGAGACTACAGCCCACTGCACAAGTTTCCATTAATGTTTCGGGGATCCCCATCAACTGGCCCCCATCATGGAGGTGAAGCACGCGTGACTGCCTGTTCAGGGGGTCTCCAGCATACAAATATATCCCTGACCCAGGGAGTGAACAGGGGTTAAAGATGAAAGACACAAAGATAATTTGGAAGGGGAAGATGAAGGGGCTCTTTGTTTCTTGTGGGCAAAAATACACAGGGAGACTGAAAAGTCCTATTTTTATTAGTACCAGGCAATGAAGCAAACATGCAATTCAAGGAATCATCTACAGTTGATTAACAAGGAATATAACAATGCCATGCAGTTTTCCTGGTTTAGCCTTTGGCTGATGTTGTTCTGCCCTTCACTGTGTACCTCACCACCCCTGCATCGATATAAGAGGGGAAGCAGCCTTCTACCCCCTCTCCTGTCCCCAGAGAGGTCAAGAAAGCCTCAGTATCTGTAGCTGCTCACATAGTCTGGTCTCTTGGCTGTACCAGGAGCCTCTCCTCACTCCATCCCATTTCAAAGCTTCTGGGGAAGGGTTGGGAATTTTGTCTCAGCAAAGCAAAAAGTAACTAAGATGTAACCCTTATTAATTCTTGCCAACAGGAGACTTCACACAAGACCCACATCTTGGATCTCTCTCTCTCTCACACACACACACACATGCGCGCGCGCACACACACACACACACACACACACACACACACATACACACCCCCCCTCCATTTTGATATTTATGTTTTGTTCATCCTACCCTGGGGCACCTTGGGATCCAAGCAGACCTTCTTGTGACTGTCTCTCCATAAAACCTGCCACGACATTTGGTGAATGGCCCCTGCTAGAATATCCTAATAGAGAAGTCATCAAGCTCCCAAAGTTTTCGGAATGCTTTGTTATCCATAAAATAATTGCTGTTCTGCCTGTTCCAGTGATTATTACAGAAACCTAGTAAGATACTTTGAAGGCTTCGCGCTCTGAATGTTAAGTAAAAGGACAGAAGGGCCAAGCCGTGTGGCTTTGGGAGCCGCTGGGGAGGAAAGGCCCTGGCAACAACTTGTTGCCGCCACATGCTCCTTGCTGCCCCTTTGCCAGGAAGACTGTGTTGGCCTTCCAGCTGCCAGTCTGTCCTCCCTCACTCTCTCTGGTCCTGCCTGAAGTCCTGAATCTCAAAGTGTCACTTCCGGGGAACTCAGAGGTCTTGTGAGTGAAACCACAGAAACAGTGCCTTACTGGCTTTCCAGGGAGGCGGCTGCTGTGGGGGAAGGAATCTGCATTTATTGTCGTCGTTGTCATCATCGTCGTCGTGGTCATCGTCGTGCACAGCTGCACTCTGGATCCTTCCCTGGACTTGCAGGTGCTCTTCCTCTAAGTCCGTCTGATCCCAATTGTATCCTGGTCTGCCTTGTTTTTTGCCATGACTCCGAAAACATTGTGACTCAAATACCCATGGATATTGGAAAAAATAAACAAACAAACAAACAAACAAACAGCACTGTTGGCTCATTATCAAATAAACTGAAGAACCTGGAAGCCAGACAGGCAGTATTTAGTCTCCAGCTATCACAGAGTAGATCACAGATGGACATATGGTTCTCAGACCGCCCATGTTAGGGTTACACATTTCAGTGTTGCTTGGTTCACTGTCCATTACTGGGCCCAAACTAAAACAAGTGAAGTCAAGCAAAGTTGCAACAAACAGCATTTCTGTGCAAAATCTAAAAAAGGCAAAAGAACATTTTTCTCCATAGTAACCCTGGATGAAGTAGTTGATGCCCTCCCCCTGAAGCCTCCTCCTGGCCCCAGGGCAGGACTGAGTGGATCCTGTGACCCTTAGGGGCCAGGCAGTGGCTTTGGCGCCCCCATGTGGAAAAGCTTGCCGTCTCAAGCCTGCACCCAGGTCCTGCAGAGGAGCTGGTCAGTTTGAGTATCTCAGTCCTGGTATGATCAGCTGGTCCTGGGCCAAAGCAGCACAGTGAAGGGCTGGTGGAGGAAAGCATCTCATGGTGTGGCATCCTGCAAGATGAGAGCACGAAATTGCACAATTTTAAAAGATGACAACCAGAAACTTCTGGGAAAAAAAATCCCTGACACCTTCACCTTGAAAGTATTCCCTCCCTCCCTTCTATCTGAAGACTCAGAACACTTTTGTGCTTTCATGGTATTGTTGCAGGGGCCTGGCTACAACACACAGGGCCAGTTTTAAGGATTTCCTGCAAATCTGGCGACTCTGTTATCCTGCTCCAGCTCCCCATCTATGGCTGGCTGTGGTGCTGTGTGACTCTGCTAAGCTGGTGTGTGATTATCATCATCTCTCTGTGACTGGCTTGGCTTCGAGCAATGTGAGCATCCTTGACCAGGTCCTGAGTCCCGGGAAGAGAGATCAGGCCTTTTGTCCCCTCTTTCCTGAAAGACCAGGTCATCTTGCTCTTAAGACTCACTAGACTTCTGTCTCAGTTCTCTTTCCACAGTCCTAATGATATTTCTTCCTCTTCTCCCAAGAACTTTCGTACTCGAAACCCCAGTGGAGAGGTCCAAAAGAAAAAACTCCCCACAAGATGATAAAGTCATGATCAGCCTGTCGTTTGACTTGCTGACTCCATTTGGCTTGCCGTCACGTTTCCCTCAAAAGGCAGACCTGACAGTTCACCCTGCCTGTCTGCTTGCACCTTTTGATGTCCCTGGATCCAGAGCCACTTTCATTCCCAAGGGGAGAGCTTTATTTAGGAGGCAAACAGGCCTGGCTTTGTAGCCCCCTTCTTGGACCCAAATCTGCTCTGGCTGCCACTGTCACTGTGCTTGTCCTAGAACAGAAGAGGAAGCACAATGCTGCTAGTTAGTGAATCAGTTCACTGGAATGACACCCCTATCCCCAGAAAATTCAGCTTGACTAATTCTATACGTGTATGGGAGAGGAAGGGCAGGGCTTGGGGAGACAAGCTGGCTCAGGGCCAAGTGTTCTCCCTGTGCAAAGAGGGCTTGGGTGATCCGGAGGGGCGGGAACAAGTCCCCGGAACCTTTGAAGTCATTTCTTTGTCTAAATGACTATAGCTATCTTGGTGTATGTAGCTTCAGGGTCATGCCTACTGACAGCAGAGAAATCGTGTGTCAGGTGTATGAGGACAAACCCGTGGAAGTCAGAAGAGTGATGCTCCAGATGCGGCAGCACTGAGAATGACAAAGAGGTCTGGGCGGCTTAGGGCTTCACAGCCTTAGGGGCCAGGCAGTGGCTTTGGCGCCCCCTGGTGGAGCTTCTAAGCAGCAGCACTGTAGGAATTTTCTGAGGGCCTACGCCAATTGAAAGGGACCTACCTTCATAGTCTGGGACCAAATGTTAGCCAAATTGGAGAGAGACTACTGCCATGTACCCACAGAAGGAGTTGAGTTAACTTGCCTGCTTTGTTCTCCAAGAAAGAACTTGTTGCTACCTGCTGCGCAAAGCTGGGGGGCAGTGGACCTCGAATTAAGGATTGTCTCCCTCCTCGATTTCCCACACTGAATGATGTACAACCTCAAAGTCCAAATTGGCTGGGAGGTGCTGCAAAGATATAAAATGACAAAGAGACCCCAATAAAAGTTCAACAAAGAAATATCCTCTTGTTATAAAATTCCAAGTGTGAAATTCAAAAATAAAAGTATAATTATATGTTTTCATAGTTGGGTGTGGTGGTACATGACCATATGTTAGCACTCTGAAAAGTTGAGGCAGAAAAATAAAAAACATGAGCCCAGATGACTTAGTGAAACCTTGTCTCAATATAAAATATAAAAAAGGACTAGGGAATATAGTTTGGTGGAAAAGTCCTAGCTTACACACACACACATAAACACACACACACACACACACACACACACACACACACACACACACCCCAACAGACCTTTACCCTTTTAGGTTCAAGTTCTAAGAATGAAACATGAAATTTTAAGGTAAAAGTGTTATGCATAACACTTAGCAGGCCTGATAAACAAAGCAGTCTAGCATACCTTGTCTGTTATTAAGTAAGCAAACAAACACAAGGGACTCAGTGATTCATACATTTATAATCATTTATTTGGCCTCAGATCCAAAGACCCTGGGCTCTATTTCTAGGACAAGGCTTGTAGCATCACATCCAGAAGGAAACTTTCTTTAAACAAATTTTCTTTAAACATTCCTGCTTTGGGCTGGGGCAGTTTGTTTGTTTTTGGACAGTCTCCCTGTGTAGTTCAGGATGGCCTTGAACTCACTGAGAATCTCCTGCCTCAGTCTCTGGAAGGCTGGGATTGCAGGTAGCTCCACTGCTATAAGAAGCCCTGCCATAAGAAGTTACTTTTTCTAAGTTTCTTACATGCCTAAGGCCCCTGCAGGAACTCTACCACCTGTGGGGGGTTAACTAATGGTCAACATGAACATCTTTAAAGTGAATCAGCGTGGTCAGGTCATGGAATATCCACCTGAGGATTGTTGCCAAAGGAATTAAAGGAGAACTGGAGAAGATGATTGTAGGCTGTTGATTTTCTTGGAGAAGCTGGCCATGGCTGATTTTCCTGACATGAATTGCTGTCACAGGAAAGAGCTGGTGTTCTAGTGAGGGGAGCTCTGGTTTTTGCCTCAAGTGTTGCTGCCTTACTCTGGTGCAGACCCCTCGGCCTGGTGGCACAGTTTCTTCTTGCTGCCAAGCACAGACTTCCAGCTTCCACCACTGGCCTGTGGTCCTTCCCAGTGCAGTCCTTGAGTACAGACTTCCATGAGACATCTCCTTGGGCTCTATGCCTTAGGCTGGGCTTGTGTGGGACATTTTGTGGGGTCCAGGCCTTCAACAGATTTTTTTTAGGTCTCTAGCATATGGACACTTGCACTCTGTATTTGAGTTTTGGGGTGAATAGTATAAATTATATGTCCTATATTAAATCTATTCCTTTGTAAACCTTGACTACAACAACATTGGTGTTAAGAGTGCGGTGGAATGTTACAGTTTCGGTCTAGATATCCCCCCCACTCCCAAAGCCTTATGTGGTCATAGGTGGCTGAATTCAGAGTGTGTGATGCTGGCGATGAGGGTGTATTGTTACTAAACCAGTCTCCTGATTGGCTTGGTGCTGCCCTCATCGTGGTAATCTGGATGAGATAAAAGGGGTAAAGCTGAGAACTCACAAGAGTAGCAGAATGTCAGGTTGGGACTCTGCTGTATCCCTCCCCTCCTCCAAGCACGGGTCTGTGTAGCTCCCCCGGCCTCCACTCCAGGGGCATGCCAGGCCCCACCCCTTACTAGGCAATACCCCCATTCTCCAAACAGACAGCACCGCAATCTCTGAAGAGAATATGAGGCAAGTTTCCTGTTCTGTCCTTGTTCAGTGACATACTGAGGCCTCAGTATATGCCCTGGTGTCAGATACAGCCCAACAGCCCTGAAGAAGATCTTCACTTAAGAGATCTATATTCTGCACAAACTTGTCCCACTATGCAAAGCAGCTTAGAGCCATCCCATCTAACAGCAGCTAGTTTTCTTCTGCTGGCCATTTTCATTATATTACACACAGCAGGCTTTTTGCTAATGTCCCGGATCCTTCTTTAGTAGGTCCTATTTCTCTGGAATTCCAGCCTTGAATATTTTGGGAGAGGCGTATGACCTGTCAAAGTGGAGATGCTGGCGTATTTTTGAATATATTCTTGGTCATTATGGATCTTTTAGTTTATGTTTTCCCACTGAGAAGTATTCATCTCCATGATGCCTTCACTTTTTTTTTGTACTTGATTGCATAAGAATTTTGTTCCAAAAAGCTCATATTGATCACCAGTACCTTCTCAGGAGCTTCTGCGTTTAAATCTGATATAGTCTTTTCTAGCCAGATAGAATTTTCTTCATTGTTCCTGATGTAGCTGTTTTATCTTCCTTAAACTCTTTGCTTGGATAGCTCACCTGAGTCTTCATAGTATACACTTTAAGTTTTGGTCACGATCAGTTCCGATCTTGTGCTCATCTTCACTGGAATTCCTGCGTGGTTTCACCAGTTACCACTTCTGTTGCATCTGGAGTGCTTTTGGCGTCGGTAAAGGATCTGAGACTCCTCACTGGCCTTATTCAAGATGAGACACTTCTCTTCTTCAGTTCACATTCTTTGAAACCAGACTTGTTCATTCACCTGGGTGAGTGGTGGGTGGCAGAGATACTAGAGAAGAGTTTCCCCATCTCCCAGGGACCATCACAGTGAAGACGGTTGGAGCTTTTCGGTTTAGCAGACGACAAGTCAAAACTGGGCTTAGGTTCAGAAATAGCCTGTTGGTTGATCTTGGGAATTCGGCCCTCTCTTCACAAGGTATAGCAACTTGGTAGGAACTGTCCTGCACTGGGGTAGATACCCTGACCAAATGGAGGGCTGTGGTGGGTTTTAAGAATGAGATCATTTCTCACTCACCATCCTATTTGAGGGTAGACTGTTTCCTCTGATCTTCTGGCAGCTCCAGAGATGCAGGAGGGTCAACTGAGACCTGGTGCGGGAAGTGGAGCCCTGCTGGGATGAAAGGAAGAGATGGAGGTTAAAGGAACACCACCTCTTCCTCCCCTTTGCCACTTCCGTTCTCATTCACGGAGGCCTCTGCTTTGGTGCCTGAAGTCTCTCAACATGTTTGCTTTCACATTTTCAAGAGTTCTGGGTATTTAAAAGCATGAAAGATGGAATATATAGTCTATCACCTTATTTTCCTTATCTCTGACAAAACAATTCAGGTTAAATATAGTGTAAGGATTTGGGTTCTATGTGGTTCATCCTTATCCTGGCGGATCTTGTGTCAAGTCTTACTGATAGCATTGAAATCTCTACTGCTGGGGTATTTTCCAATTCAGCACACTCTTGGGGAGTCAAGCCTGCGGCTGGAGGGCTGAGACCAGAGCCCTTCGCCTGTGGAACTGGGATACTAGGACCAGTTGTGTGAGGGAAGGTCCGAGAGGAGGGTAGTTCAATAAAGAAATAGATTCTAAAAAAGAGCCTAACAGAAATTCTGTAAATGGAAAACTCAGAGCAGAAAGCCCAGACAATAGTTTACATGGAGCAGAAGAAAGAATGTTGGAGCGCGAAGATAACTTTGTCAAAACAATACAATCAGATAACAGGAAAGAAGAAAATGAGAGAGAATGAAGAGAGCAGGTAAAATCTCTGGAACACCATGAAGAGATCAAGAAGCCACACTCAGGGTCAGGGATTTAACTCAGTGGTTCTGGCATCTGTGTGGCAAACGTAAGGTTCTGAGTTTGATCCCCATACCACATACCACAATGCTAGGCGTGGTGGCTCACACCTGTAATCCCAGCACTCAGGGGCAGAGGCAGGAGGATTGCTGTGAGTTTGAGGCTGGCCTGGGCTGCATAGTGAGCTCAGGGCCAGTATGAACTACAAAGCAAGACCCTGTCTCCAAAAAAAAAAGAAGAAGAAGAAGAAGATGCCATACACACATAGTAGATCAGAGGGAGAAGAGCTTTATTCTAAGTACATAGAAAACCTATCCAGTGAAGTTATAGCCTAAAATTTCTCACACATTAGGAAGATATAAATACTCAGGCACAGAGGACATTTAGACTCCACTAGACCAGAGGTGAACCTCTTCACAATATTTCATAGTTAAAACACCAAAGTATGGGGGCCAGGATTTATCTCATGATTCCGGCGCCTGCCTTGCAAGTGCAAGACCCTGAGTTTGAATCCAGGTAACTACATACAACAATGCTGGGTGTAGAGACTCATGCCCACCAGCAATCTGAACCACATACCACAGTGCCAGACATGATGGCTCACGCCTGTAATCCCACCAGAGGCAGGAGGATTGATGTGAGTTCAGGCTCAGCTCAAGGCCAGCCTGAACTACAAAAGCAGCCTGTCTCAAAAACAAAACAAACACACAAAAATACACCAAAGTATGAAACAAAGAAAGAATGTTAAAAATTATGAGACGTGCCTAGCTACATTCTAGGTTTTTTGTTTGTTTGTTTGTTTTTTTGAGACAAGGTCTCGCTTTGTGGTTCAGGCTGGCCCTGAGCTCAGCCTCAAACTCACATCACAGCAATCCTCCTGCCTCTGCCTCCCGAGTGCTGGGATTATAGGCGTGAGCCACCACACCCAGCACTGTGGTGTGTGGTACTGGCTGCTGCTGGGGTGAGTCTCCATGCCCAGTATTGTTATGTGGTTACCGGGGATCGAACCCGGGCCCTTGCGCTTGCAAGACAGGCACCGGAACCACTGAGCTATATCCCCGGCCCAATGCCTAGCTACATTCTAAAAGCAACTCATCGAAATAACATCAGATTTGCATCAGAAACTGCAGATACATTTTAAGCCCCAGAAAATAAAATGACTGAGCCCAGCAGGTTATTGTTCAAATTGAAAGCCCTTCCAAAAGAAGCATAAATTAAAGTATTTCATGGCCACTAGACTCAATATTACACAGAGACATAAGAGAATCTTACAGTCAAAAGTGGAAGAAAGATTAATACAATCACAAGAACACAGGAAAGAATAAATCTGGCTAGAAAAGTCAGCACTCATATGAGATACAGGAAAGAGTCCAATATCATCAACACAGTATGAACCAGCACAGATCTAAGATGAATAACACAAGAAGTAATAGGATATTCAAGACAATCAAACAAAATGGGAGCATGAACTGTATGTGTTTCCAAAATAATCCTGAATGTGAGTGCTCTTAATCCTCCAGTGAAAAATGCAGAGTGCCTAATTGCATTCAAACACAAGACAGGAAAATATATGCTGCTTGATGGAAATTTATGTCCCATGGACAAATGGACGAACTGAAATGCAAAAGATGGAAAAAGTGACTCCCAGTAGATGAATTCTGAAAGCACACAAGACCACTTCCATTGGACCAAAGTCTTTCACTCAGAATCAACTAGAAGACACCAAGAAAGACAGTATATGGTGATGAGGGGTACAATTTATTACAGATACAAAAAAGACATGCGCTGAATGTTAGAGCACCCAAACAAACACTGCTAAACAGTGAGAGATAGGCCTCATTCTGACACGTGTGTGACTTGAAGATTCCACTCTCACAAATAGGCAAATCATCCAAAGGGAAAACAAGCAATTAAATGCCAGAATGGAATAACACTATACATCTGAAGGAGGAACAGACACTTATAGAATATACCAGTCAATAGCTGCACGAAGCGCATTGTTTTCATCAGGACGGTGAACTTTTTCCAAAGTAGATTATGTATTTGTCTACTAAGCAATTACTGATATGTTAAAAAAAATGAAATAATTTCTTACATTTTATCAGCTTGTAATGAAATGAAAGAGAAATCAATCCAGAAGGAAATCTACAGAAATTATGCCCAACGCATAGTGATTGAACATTTCACATTTTAGTAGTTTCCTGGTTCCGCTGAAACATTAAGATTTGAAGTTCAAGTTCAATTCTTTTGAGAACCTCACATCACTAAGGGTTTTGTTTACACAGGAGATTGGTGAGCCTTCTTTTTTTTTTTTTTTTTTAAAGAAGTCCTTAACAGGCAGGGCTTTTTTTTTTTTAAGCTTTCTTGGGAGCACCCTCAGACTAAGCTGATTGATTAATACACTGGCTCATGCCAGGAGGCATATCTTCACTTTCAAGTGGCTTTAACATCCACTGAAGAACCTGTCACCTGCACCCCCTGCTTCTCTTGGAAAAAGGTCACCTGAGCTGCCTCTTCCTGGGCAATAGGAACGATCCAATTAGACTTTTCTTTTCTTTTTTTTTTTTAAGGTATTTGTGAGACAGGGTCTCGCTGTGTGGTTCAGGCTGTCCCTGAGGTCAGCCTCAAACTCACATCACAGCAATCCTCCTGCCTCTGCCTCCTAGGTGCTGGGATTACAGGCGTGAGCCACCACGCCCGGCACTGTGGTAAGTGGTACTAATTGCTGCTGGGGTGAGTCTCCACGCCCAGTATTATGTGGTTACGGGGGATTGAACCCAGGACCTTGCGCTTGCAAGACAGGCGCTGGAACCACTGAGCTATATCCCCGGCCCTCAATTAGACTTTTCTTCAATGAAGACATTAGGAATAAGTATGCAAGTGCTTACAAATAAGTATTTATTCCACAACATATCTTTTACCTGGAGGTCTTGGGGAGAGAACTGAAGCAGAGGTGGCCAAGAGAGACTCAAGGTCCCCCTTGTCCTGAGTAAAGGCCATCATCAATTTTGCAACCTGATGCTTTGAGGCCTCAGGAAGTCGTTCCCTTTTAAGGAAGGGTGTGGCTGGGTTTTTCTTGCACCGTCCCTGTTCATTGCACTACTCACCCTGGCCCTTTGCTAATGTCCTTGTTCCATCTTGGCTAGATCTCATAGCGCCACAATCCCAGGCCTAAATATCCTGGGTGACGATTATAGTCTGTCTCCATGAAAATGGTGGCCTGTTTTTAAATTTCCTGTTTATTATGGATCTCATAGGCTGTGTTAATCGTGGAGTTCATTCCCAAGACTCTGTAGTCTTTTTAAAAATTTGTACTTGATGTCATCTGAATTTGCCCAATGAAGGTCAGACTGACTATCCCTACACTATCAGGGGACTGTCAGCCAAAGTTAATGTGTTGTAAGTCCAATATACCCTTCCCTAGTCATGCAGAAAAGTCTTCAGTACCCCATCCTGCAGCAGATTTATTTAGTTTAAGTTAATGTTGGGTATATACCTGAATCCTCCTAAGATGCCCTGTCTGGTTCTGTTGTCCTATTCATATAGACTCTAGATAGCTTCCACTTAAGATATTGGTTCTTCTAGATTTGATGGTTAAGGACACTAGCCTGGTGTAACAGACCCCTCGTCAACTTTACTTTAGATGAGAGACCCTTAGTCATCTGTTAAACTTATATGAAAAAGGGTCTATTCATCTGTCCTAGTGGGTGGCAGGTGGCAAAGATGCTAGAAAAGATTTCCTCCACCTTCTGTGGGTCATTAGTAAGAAGGGTTATAGCTTTTTAGGTTACCAGATTACAAGTCAAAACCGCAATTAGATTCAGAATTAGCCCATTGGATGACTTGGGAATTTAACCCACACCTCTTATGGGATATGGTCATAGTGAGAGTTGCCCAGCACTTCTAGGGTCAGTGTCCTGGCCAAACTGAATACCTCAATGGATCTTTAAAGACATCATTTCAGACTTACCATCATACTGGGAAGGGACTTTATCTTCTGATGCCCCAGTAGCTCAGGGATAGGAGAAAGGTGCAGGTAATGGCGGCTCTGTTTGGATCAAGGAAAGATTTGGGGTTCAAAGCTGTTATTAACATCTTCTTCCCTTTCTGCATCTTTGTTGTCCAGCAGAAGTCTCTGCTTTGGTGCCTGTATTCTTCCCACCATATACTTAATCTCATATAGAAGAGTCTTGGTTATCTTAAAGCATCAAGCATTGAAAATATGCCAAAATATGCCCTTTTCCTTATAGATAATGATACAATTCTAATTGCAACAAAGTGTAAAAATTTGGGTTAAGTCTGGTTCATCACTTTCCTTTGTCAGCAGCTTGAAATTCTCCCCTACGTGGAGGGCACTTCTGAATGTGGTCAGAGTGTGTTTATCCATCAGACTGGGGATGCTGGACTTTAAGATAATCTTGGGGGAAATGACGCAGAAAAGAAGGGGCCTGATTCAGACAAAATGGAGAAGCTACATAAGGGTTTGAGTCTCATTCAGGGACATCAACCATGCACGTATGCCTGTGGTTATAAAAACTCTGGGCACTAACATCAACTAGGAACACAGTTTCATCTTAACAGCTTTGAGAGCGAAGCTGCAAGCAGGAGACTGCAATGAGATTCTACTTTTCTGAACCTTCAATCTCCCCTAGGCTCACAGAGATTAGAGCAAAATTTGTGATGAATGTAGGACTCTCAGCCTGGGAAGAAGCAAATATTCTCTCACGGCAGCTTTGGACTCTTGTATGCCAGAGAAGTAACTCATTGAGATGGAAGAAAGAAAATTGGAGTCGGAGGAATACTTTATGAAAAATAGTGCATTCAGTTAGCAAAACAGAAAACTGAGAAAAAAATGAAGAGAATAGACAAGATCTTGGGTACACTATGGTAAGTTCAAATACCCCAGAGAAAAGCATTGCTCTCAGGCATAGCAAACCTACTCAGTGATATAATAGACTCAAATTATACAAACGCCCAAGTACAGGGGCAATTAGTGACCAGAAATGAACCCCTCTGCAGCATTTCATTTTTAAAATGTACAAGACAAAGAGTTGCAACAGAAAGGTTGCAACAGTTAAACAGTTGTAACATTAAAAGTTGCAACAGAAAGGTTCCCCCGCTATATTTAAAGGCGAACACATCAAAATAACAAGAAATCTCTCATCAGAGACTCCAAAAGCTTGAACCACATGGTGTGGTGTGACTGAATCCAGAAAGTTGTCTTTCTGAACCAAAGATTTTCCCAAATAAATATAAGCTAAAGGAATTTAAGGCCCTGAGGCCAGCATTACAGAGATACTTAAGGGAACCCTACTTTAGAGAAAGAAAGATTAAAACAATCATCAGAACATGGGAAGGAAGAAATCTCAGTAACAGAGTCAACATACAAATGAGAATAGGAAAGAGTCCAATATTATCTAAATGTTATAAACTTCTGCAAGTCTAACGTGAATAAGACAGAAAGGAATGAACACAGAATTTTCAAAGCTTTGTTTATTACTAAGTAATAAACAAAATGAGAAGAATAATTGCATGCATTTCAATCGTAACGCTGCACGTGAGTGGCCTTAATTCTCCACTAAAAATGCAGGCAGATTGTGTTAAAGCACAAGATGAAACAGTGTACAGCCTGCAGAAACTTCTTTTTTTTTTGAAACAGGGTCTCACTTTGTAGTTCAGGCTGGTCCTGAGCTCACTGTGTAGCCCAGGCAAGCCTCGAACTCATAGCAATCCTCCTGCCTCTGCCTCCCGAGTGCTGGGATTACAGACATGAGCCATCACGCCCGGCTGCAGAAACTTCTATCACCTGCAGAGACTGAAACAGAAAGGATGAGCAATATAATACTCCGAGTAGATGTATTCTATAAATAAGCAAGCCTAGCTGTATTTTTACCTGACGAAACAAACTTTAACCCAAAACCAGTTCAAATACTTCAAAAAGGTCACTCCACAGGGGGTGAAGGGAAAATATAATGGTTCCAAATATACATACACAGAATGTTAGAAAACCAAATTTTACCAAAAAAAAAGTACTACATGTACTTGGAGAGAGGGGCTCCAGTGACTGTAATACTTCATTCTCACCAATAGATACACCATGTAAAGAAAAGAACAGCAAGGATGTAGCAGAAAAAGAAAGCACTTAAGCCAGGCATGGTGGCTCACGCCTGTAATTCCAGCACTCAGGAGGTTGTGACTTCGAGGCTGAGCTCAGGGCCAGCCTAAACTACAAACACAGACCCTGTCTCAAAAAAAAAAATGAAAGCCCTTAACAGACACCTAGAGACTATTTTAAAGAACAGCTATCTAAAACATACTCTTTTCATAAGACACGGAACTTTTTCCAGTACACATCCTCTATTAGTCCACAAAGAATTCCTAAAACATTAAAAAACTGCAATAATTTCTTTGATGTTATTAGATCACCCTGGAATGAAATAGAAGTAAACAGCAAGAAAAACTACAGAAATCACACCAAACACGGTATACCTCTATCCCATGCTTTTCTGGGAAGAAGGTTACCTGACTGTTAAGGCTTGTGTCTAGATGTCCACCCAAAGCCTCATGCAGCCATGGATGGGGCTTTTTCAGGGATAGATGGATCTAGAGAGTGTGACTTTGAAATTAATTCATGGTAGGGTCAATGGTAAGCACTATGGTTAAACGTGTGCTATTTGCCCTAGGCAACCTGGTTATGACCTAAAAGATAGAAAAATTTGGGGTCACCATGCTTTGTTGCTTTGCTACCTTGTGCCTCCCGTGGACTGTTACTCCTCTATGATGCCTGTCTGCTGTGCTGCCCTGCCTTGGGGCCAGCCAACTATATAGATTCATACCTCTACAAGCTATGAGCTAAATAAACTTTTCCTTCTTAACTTGAGTGTTGAGTATTTCATCTCATCAATGAGAGAAAAGTAACTAAGATACTGAGCACGTACTTTGCATAGCAAAGGAGTGGAACCAGACATTCAGGTCCATTGAAAAGCCGTGAGTTAAATACAGGGCTCCTGGGTTGGGAATTTAACTCAGTTATTCCGGCGCCTGTCTTGCAAGCACAAGGGCCCAGGTTCAATCCCCAATAAACCACATACCATACTGGGCATGGAGACTCACGCCCAGCAGCAATCAGTACCACATACCACAGGGCCGGGCATGGTGGCTCATGCCTGTAATCCCATCACTCAGGAGGCAGAGGCAGGAGGATTGCTGCGATGTGAGTTTGAGGCTGAGTTCAGGGCCAGCCTGAACTACAAAGCAAGACCCTGTCTCAAACAACAACAACAACAATAGGGCTCCTAAGGTGCATGGCAGAGGCAGCAGGAAAGTTTATTCTGGTCTTTCCTGATACTCCTGCAATAAGAATAATTCAATTAGACTCTTTGTCAGTGAGGACATTAGGAATAAATACATAGGGTCAGTATTGACTTCTTCCATAGTGACTCTTACCTGGCACTTTTGGAGAGAAATAATGATCGGAGCCCAGATATTCACAGGAAGCACAAGACTCCCTCGGCCCTCAGTAAAGTCATCAGTAACTTTTGCAGTCTGATGTTTTGACTCTTCACTAAACCACTCATTTTATTGAAGGGTTTGGTTCAGATTTTCTTCCACTGACCATTTTCATTATACTACACACAATCATTTGTGTTCTTTCTTGGGTTGATCCTGTAACTCTAATGTTTCAGATGATAATCATGGTCTGTTCTGATGAAAATGTCAGCCTATTTTAAAACTCCATTATCATTACGGATTTTGTAAGCTGTCTCTACCAACCAAGGGTGATTTACCCACGTGGCTCCTTCAGTTGTTTGAAATTTGTAGTGGTTGTCATGTGAATTTTGTCCAGTAAACATTAATTAACTATTTCTACATTTTTAGGAGCTTCTGGTTCTAATTTAATGTATCATAAATGTGATTGATTAATTGATTGATTGATTGATTGATTGATTTGGTCTTCTGAGACAGGGTCTCCCTATGCTTGGACTAGCCTTAAATTCATTACATAATCCAGACTGGCCTCAAACTCACAACCATCTTTCTGTCTTAGCCTCCCAAGTGCCAGGATCAGAGGCGTGAACCATCCCACTTTTCTAGCCACGCAGAAAGGTCTTGAACACCCCCTTCTTGTAGCTTTCTTATTTTGTCTAGGCTCATTCTGGGGCACCTACCTGATTCTTCCCAGGACATATTTCTGGTCACAGCCCAGTAGGATCTTGCCATCTTTTTCATGTGGATTCCAGTTTGATTCTACCTGTGACTTTGTTCCTTCTGGATCGGACTAATCAAGATCTTCGGCCTGGTGTGACAGATGTGAGACTTCTCGGGAGCCTTATGTAAGGTAAGACATTCCTCTTCCCCATAAACTTTATCTGAAGCAGAGCCTGTTATCTACCCCACTGGGTGCTGAGTAACAAAAATGCTACAAAGTTTTTTCCTACCTTTTGTGGCCCACTAGAATGAGAGAAGGTAGAGCTTTACCATTTAGCAAAACACCAAGTCAGAAGTAGATCTGAGTTCAGAAATACCCTGCAGGCTGACACTGGGAATTTAGCAATTGCCTCCCAACAAATATTGTCTTAGGACTGCCTTGCTCTGCAAGGGTGGATCTGTTTTGTCATCCAGCAGTGGTCTCTGCTTTGGTGTCCGAAGTCTTTCCACCACATATTTTGTATCATATTTAGAAGAGTCTTGGCTTTTTTAAAGCATAAAAATTGAGCATATAGCATTATATGCCCTTCTTCTTATCTCTGATGAGAAAACTTGCAACTGTAGTTGCAAAACAGAATAAGAATGTGAGTCATGTCCATTTCATCATTCTTGTGGACAACAAGAAAATCTCCAGTAGAGGGTAACTTTGAATTTCATCACAGTATGTTTAGCCATTAGACCAGGCATGCCGGAATTTAAGATAATCTGAAGGAAAGAATGACTGCATCAGATAATACATGGCTAATTAACTCAGGGTCTAAGTCTCATTCGGAGAGAAACAGCCATGGGCCCCCATCGGTGGTGGGGGCTGACCACAAGGAGAACCACAGCCTCCCCCCTAACAGCCTCAGGACAGAGCTGCAGGGGAGAGGGCTCGAATTCAACGCTGTTCTTCTGAGCCCCGTTTGCCAGGATCAGAGAGGTCCGCACAGGATGCGTGGTTGTCAGGTGCACAGAGCTCACGTGACTCACAGCCTGGTAGAACTGAATGAGCCCTCAGGAAGCTTCGGTCTCTTGGAATCCGCAGTGGGTTTGGAGCTGCCAGAGGAGGATTCGGTGGCTCCTGCAGGAGTGGTGCATCCAGGGGCCTGGGTAAGGTGGCCCTAGGAACAAGCTTCCTCCTGACTGTGGCCTCACGGGCGGCACGAGGGCCAGACTTGGCGGCTGGCTTGGGTTTGCACTTTGAAGCAGCTGTGCTAATTGTATCACTGGGTTTCCCGGGTGAGTTTGGGCGCTTCTGCTTCAGTGGGCTCGTGGGGACAGGACTCGATGCAGTGGTCCTACGGTCTCTACGCGCAGAGTTTCCTACAGAGCTTGGACCCACGCTCTCCCCGGAGTTCTGGGGACTTCCAGTGCCGATGCCCATGCTTCCACCATGGTGGTTTGTGTTGCTCGAGATCCCTCGTCCAGCTGAAGAGATGTTCAGTGCCTCAAAGGTGGCTAGAAAGTCTGAGGGCAGCTCTTTGTCCTCAGAGGCTTTTGGTGCTGCTGAAACTGCCCGTGTCTTTGCATCTGGGCTTCCGTTCGCTGAACACAGCTGCCTATTACCCTGATCATGGGTCATGGCACTGGGCGTATGGGTGGCCACGGCAGAGACAGAGGCAGTGGATGTATCAGGAGATGTAAGACACTGGATGATACCGGAGACCAGCTGGATGAGTTCATGGACATCCAAGCTAGTGGCAGAGGCAGAATCAATGGAGGTTCCAGGACAGCAGAGACTCTGGGTGGCCCTGGAGACCGGATGGGTGCTGGCACCAGTCATTTTAGTGTGTAAGGAGCCCCCAAGTGTGACCTGTGTTGTGCTACTTGGGAGTGGCTGGCCTGAAGTAGAGGTTGGAGTCAGGCCCAGAGCTACCGCTTCTCGATCTACAAAATGCAGCCTGCTGGGACAGGGGGTGTATCCATGCTGCTGTCCATCAGTCACCCCCAACAGGAGCTGGCTGCTAGATGCAGACTCGATGGGATTTCCTTCATGTGAGGCCACATGGATGAACCTCAAGGCTGGCAGAGTGCAGGCATCCCTGGCTGAGGCTGTGCTGCCAATGGAAGGTGTGGCAATCACCTGGGCAGAAGGGAAGGAGCTCCTACTGGAGCTAGCAGCAGGATCCAGGAGCGGAGGCTGAGGCAGGGGCGTGCTGAGGGGCGTGAGCCTGCGGTCAGTCACTGGCAGGGTGGCGGGGCCTGCAGATGTGTTGGCTGAGGGGCTGTCATCTTGGGCAGAGGCAGCATTTGGAAGACTAGAAAAGGATGGGCCCCTAGGCTCTGCAGTGGGGGGACGGTGGCTCTGTGAGGAAAGGAGAGAGCTGGCACACACCGGAGACAGAGACTCCGCGTCACAGGTCCTGGGGGCAGCGGGAGAAGCGGACCCAGCACCTGCTGCTGCTCTTCCAGAGGCCCTGGGTCTCGCAGGGCCCCGGGCCTCTCCATTCCGAGGTGGCTCCCAGACAGGCTTCCTCCTCCCCTTCCCGTGGGGAAGGGCCTCCCCAACGGATGGGCCAGGTCCTGAAGCAGTTACTCTCCGGATGCCATCCCTGCCTGCAGGGATCAGGGACAAGCCTGAGGCTGTGGCCTCGGAGTGTGAAGAGGGCCCTGGAAGGGCCTCTGAGGAGGAGGGGCGGGGGGCCGAGGTGTGCTTCCTTCTGGACCCAGTTTCCACCAAGGCGGTCACAGCAGCAGACGCCTGGACGGCCTCCCGGCCCATCATGCACCTCCTTTTCCCTGCCTTTGTGCCGGGCACTTCAGGGGTAGTCAGTGGAGGACCAGCTCTAGAGGCCGGCAGGGAAACAGAACAGACCGTCTGTGCAGTGCTGCTGTCCTGGGAGGCCAGAGACTCGCCCCACAGAACACGATTGACCCAACGCAACGCGGTCTCCTTCTCGCGATCGAGGAGCTCGGCGGTGACCCGGTAGCCCAGCTGCAGAGGCGGAGGCAGCGCCAGACGTTCGAGCCTGCGCGGCAGCAGCAGAATCTTGCGTTTCCGTGAGCCTCCCTTGTGCGCTGTGTGCGCGCCGCTCCCGGAGGACTTTACCTGGTTGGATGTTGTGTCTGCCGCCCCTCCATACTCAATCTTCCTGGAAACTGGTGGGGTTGAACACAGAGACTGGAAGTCCCTCTCCTTCGGTTCCTCGGAGGAGCCGCAGGGCCCCAGGACGCGGGCTGCGGCTGGAGGCGTCCCGGGCGGGTGCGGGAGAGGACGCGCAGGGCGGCGCGAGCTGGCCTGTGGCGGGGTGGACGGGCCGGGCCAGCTCGCGCAGAGGGCGTGGACGCCGGGGTCAGCTTCTCCACTCCTGGAGCTCTGGTCACACAGATTTCTCTCCAAAGGGCCCGCCCTCGGGACAAAGGGGATCGGGCCTCGCTGCCCCACCACGGGCCTAAATGCGGACTGAACGCGCCCCAGACCAGAAGGGCTCCTGCGGCCGCCTTGCTGCTCCATGGCCACCGACCCCTTCCTGCTCTGTGTCAGGGCTTTTACTGTCATCTGCCCACGTCAGGCATGAGCACACGTGGGGTTGGGAACCTGGATGGTGTGACTCCCGCTCCCACGCAGTGGGTCAGTTTACTCAGGGCTCGGCTGAGCTGCACAGTGTCCATGGGCAGGCCACAGAGAGCGAGCGCGCCAGCTTCTCCCGAAGCGGGAGGCGGGGACGGAGGGAAGGGGCGCCAGGCCTGCAGGGTCCAGGAAGGGCGTTTCAGGGAAGCTCCGGACACAGTGCCCGGGATGTTCTGGGATCACCGGCAGGTCCATCCGCAGACAGGAACTGGGCAGGGGGGTGAGGCCCCTGGCAGATGGACCCTGGGGGCACGCGCTTCCCTTCCGGGCCAAGGGCTGGGGCTGAGGGGCAAAGCTCGCCCAGGGAACTACTCACCGGAGCAGTTGAGGGACATGGGATCCTTGCTGTCTGGAAGCGAGGACCTCACTCCTTGGAGGAGCTGACTTCTCCAAAGGCAAAATGACAATGATTCCTTGCTGCTCGGAAGACGCTCGGGGCAAAGGGGGAAAATGCACGCATGCGCACATAGTGAAAAAACCTGCCCGGGCACCTGCCTCATACCTGTGAGGAAGGGCCCTCTCGGAAGGTACATGCACGACAGCCTGAGGGGTCACATGCGGAGAGGACCGGGTGAGGTTCCCTGAGCTCCTCCTGAGGGCTGAGGGTGAGAGATACGAAAGTGAGCGTGTTGTTGCTGCTACTGCAATCTCATAGCCCGGCTGACAGTCGCGGGTGCTGTGATCAGATGCTGCTCCGGATGAAACCTGGCCAGAGGACTGGCCAGGAGCAAGGTTCCTGCCTGGGCAGCTCCTGAAGGACATGAAAACCTTTGTGTCAGGACTTGGTTTTACTGCTTCACCCTGGGAACCTTAGAGAAGGCAGCCTAGCAAGGGGAAGGGTTTGGACCACCGAAGTCTGCTGTGGTATCACTGTGTCTAAGTTGTTCTGAGAATAATACACGAGGTGGCCTACTCATTTCAGTCAGGGTTAGTATTTTACAATCTAGATTCCGTTTATTTAGACTGTAAGTGAATTATAGAAGCCCTACAGATATATAAATTTTCCCTGTCTTTATGTAATTACTGTCATATTTCTTCTCTTTATAAAAACAATGATATAATTTGCATGTTCAAATGAATTATGCATATTTAAGAACTTAGTGGAAAAAATAACCTATTGCATTTATCCATACACTTACCATTCAATTCTTCTTCTTTTCCTGAAGTCCTGTCCTTCCTTTTCCTTTTTTACCTCCACTCTGAAGAAATTCTTTTCACAAATCTTTATAGCTTTCTAGTGTACATTTTTTCACCTTTATATATCTTTATATTTATTTGTTTTGGCCTTTAGTCCTTAAGGATACTTCTGCCACATATATACTTTAATAGGTTGGTCTTTTTTTTAAGCAATGAAAAATATTCTTTCAATCACTTCTGACTGGGGAACTTTCTGAGAAGTGACGCAGCTTCACATTAATGTTCTTTCATATTTAACAGGTCATTTTTTCTAACCACTTTCAACAATTTTCTTCATATTGATGTGTATCGGGTTAAGCATGTGACAGAGTGAGATTTTCCAAATGTCTTAGACCTGTGGTTCATGAATTTTTCCACCATTATCTTCCTTATATATATTTGCTTTTTGGTGCCTTTTTTTCCTACTCCTTCACCTCTGAGCAGAAGGTAAAATTGGTGATATCGTGCTACACATCACTAAGCAGCTATTCATTCTTTTATTTTTCAGATTGTCGTTGTATTGGCCTGGAGACCCTCTGGTTCTTATTATTTCTCTAGTGAGAACTTAGTTTTTTCATTCATTTCCGGAGTATTTCCTTTTCTTCTTTTGAGAATGGTTATAATAGATGTTGCCATGATCCACCCCTCAGGCTTTTTCAGTGCTGTCTTCTTGGCTTTTCCCTCGAGAATCGGTCTGCTTTTTCCTAACTTTGTATCTATTTTATGGTGTAATTTTGGGTAGTACCTTGGGCAATTTGCTGACTGTTTGTGAGGTTCTGGTTGCTATTAAAACCCTCAGGAGAGTCTCACCCTCCCTTTTTCTGTTGTCTTGCTCAGCAGGCAGTACTACAGCATCAGACCAGCCACTGTGCTTTGCCTCCAGTGCCCAGCTGTCCTGCTATCACTACAGAGCCTGGACCAGAGCCACGCGATGCTGTCCCAGGCTCTCCCAACCCTCCACTCCTCTGTGAGATTAGTGGTGGTTTCCATGTGGTCCCTCTGGGTCTGGTCTGGCCACGTGCAGCCGCTGTGAGACTGGCTCCCACCCAGGTGTAAGTAATCCCTCTCTCCAGCCCTTTTCTCCTCAGGATTCTACCCACATCCGCCTAGCATTAGGGGCCTCACGCTTCAACATGACTAGGTCAACTCTCAGGAATACAGCGACGGAGAAAAGGAGCTGTCTCTCACCCTCTCTGGACAATACAAACCTCTTTACCTGCTCCTTTGCAGACAGAGGTGGGGGTGGGGGGGTGCTTTAGGTCCCTCTGTCACTTGCAAGAAAAAAAAAACGGGTGGGGATGAGCCCTCTTATCCTCCAGTGCCCCCTCCCACCCCAGAGAGACTCACTGGTCTGGACAAATCAAAGGCTTAGTCCCAGGAATTTTCTTTTCAGGGCCTACTGGAATTCATTTCCCCTAGGGGAAGCTGGAAGACTCAGGAGGGAACAACAGCTTCCATATACTGTAACAGCCCATGAAGGTCCAAGTTTGGACTTTAGTCCCCACTTGCCTATCAGTATTTTGAACAGTATTTGTCCCCTATCTGATCCCCATTGGTCATCTGTGTGGCTGTGAGGGTGGCAGGTTATATGGGATTTTCTATCTTGTCTCAGAATTCTATGGCTACTTTGGAATAAAAGCATTTACATTGTCACAAGGACAGAGTTTTCTTTGTAAAGGCTGAGTGCTGTTCCATGGTGTGGATATAACACTTCATGTTGTCCTTCCATCTCGCCAAAAATAATAATCTAGTGTAGTTTATGTTCATGGTACTTCCTCTGGCAGTTTATTCTTTCTTCTTTCTTTGTGCAAACTCTCTCTCTATTTGTTTTTTACCAAAGACCACGTTCACACCTAGTGCCAAGATATCAGAGAGTGACAAAATGGTGAAGTAATAAAATCAAGAAATTAATTGCCACTGATTTGTGACATGAGCTCCCAAAGTGCAAACCCAAGATGGTTTGCACTTACCTAGCTTTGTTTTTAATTGATGAGTCAGAGTCCTTGCAATGTATCTTCAGTTATGATAACATCTGTCCTAATTGGGTAATCAGAGCATCTGATAATGGTCTTTTTATCTTCTTATTCCTTATTTGCCTTGGTTTTTCTGGTAGTAAGGATTGCATACAAGCCCTTTCTACTAAGCTACATCCCCCGCCCCTCTTCAGTTTTTACACAGATTCTTAGTTACTTTTCTCATTGTTAAGACAAAATATTCAACAGCTAAAGTGAAAAAGGAAAGGTTTAATTTGGCTCACCGTTTGCGGAGGTATCAGCCCATAACTGGCTGGCTATAAGGCAGAGTGATATGGAAGACGGGCATCACAGAGGAGACAAAATATTTCATAGCATGGAAGGCTGAAGGCAGGAGGCAGCAAAAGCAGCAAGCAGCCAGTGACCACAACAGCCTTCTTTCTGTCCTTTATATTCTATCCAGGCTACGTGCCCTTTGGGCAGGTAGCACATTTGCCCAGTGTGGGCTCGCCCATCAGTCACACCCAGAACTATGCCAAACCAATCAGTCGATTTAGTAATGACATACCCTCAATACAGCATCATACACTTCACCCCAGCATCACAGATGCTCTCAGCATCATGCTGTAGATCCAGCCACCTCTGAAAAGGCCCATCTATGCCTGCGTGAGGCTTCAGGGGGACATCTAGACACAGTCTAGACATGACCTCACTAAGTCCCTAAATTGCCCGAACCAGGCTCAAGTTTGCAAACTTCATGTATTAGCCTCCCAGAGTACTAACTCTTTTATCTATATCACTTGCTTTCTTATATGTTATATGGTTTTGGACTGTCACGGATATGTCTAATTTTATATGAAGATGCTAAGGACCTACTTAAAATACTATGTCAGTATTTTTGTTTTGTTACTCATCCAATTTGAACTATGCTGCAAATTCCAAGCAGTTCTTAAAAGATTTGTGATTCTTGTGCCATAAAAATTTAGATACATTTTCCCGTGACCTTGGGATCTCATTTTAGTGTGAGTTAGGCCTCAAACATTTGAGGTCTGGTTGTGGATCTGTTGAGACTTTAATTTTCTTCCATGCTTTTTCCATTTATCCTCAGATCAACTGTCGTGAAGTGCAGCTCAGCACCAGGAATTCTCAGGGTGGTTTCCTCAGACTCATTTCCTTCTACAGTCTTCCCACTGTGTGTGATTTTCTAGTTTTGTGGCACCAAACTGGAACTTTAGCTTCCCTACACTGCTGAGTGCTTCCTGTGACAAAGACCACGTTCACACCTAGTGCCAAGATATCAGAGAGTGACAAAATGGTGAAGTAATAAAATCATGAAATTAATTGCCACTGATTTGTGACATGAGCTCCCAAATGAGGAGAGAAAGCTCCACGGTGTACTCTGTCACTCCTGTGACTAAGGAAAAATTTCCTAGAGTATAGATGATATAGAATGGGAAAAGAAAAGCCACAGACTGTCACACACCTGAGAAAGAAAGAAAGACAGACAGA